>PVLC010016269.1:0-35752 GCA_004027655.1 Graphiurus murinus
AAAAAGAAAGAAAGAAAAGAAGGCTGAGGGTGTAGCTCAGAGGTAGAACACCTTTGGGTTCAATCTGCAGTACCAAAATAAATGAATACGATAAAATAATGAAAAGGGATGGGGGTATAGCTTAGTGGTGTTCAATCCCCAGTACTGCAAAAGAAAAAAAAGATATCAAATTAAAAATTAAATTCTCACAAAGAAAATACCAGACCCAGATGGCTTCTCGGGGACTTCTCTCAAACATTTAAAGAAGAAACAACACCAACATTACATAAGTCCTTCAGAAAACAGAAGGAAGTGAGAGAGAAAGAACACGTTCCAACTCAATTTTTGAAGCCAGCAATAACCAGAGAACAGCATAGAAAAAGATGGCTTAAGAAGAGAAAAATAAAATTCAAGAGGCTGGCGCTCACCAAGCTAAGAACGTCTGGTGGCTTTTGAGAAATCAGCTTTTGAGACTATAGTCCCCAGTTAGTCAAATCAACACTAATTTAGGTGCCATGGAAACGAATTTTGAAGACATATTAAAATGCCTAATCAGTTGGAAATCCTTAAAAGCAGGACTGAGAGAAACTAGAGACAGGTGAAATTCTACCTGTGGGCAACAGCTCCAGCTTCCTCGTAATTGCTAACTGCTCACCCTACAGAAATCACCTTTCCTTCCTCCCCTTCCTCTTTTCCTTCCCTCCCTTCCTTCCTCCCTTCCTTCCTTCCTTCCTTCCTTCCTTCCTTCCTTCCTTCCTTCCTTCCTTCCTCCCTCCCTCCCTTCCTCCCTCCCTCTCTCTCCCTTTCTTCCTTCCTTTTCTGCTTCTCTACTTGAACCTCGAGTGATACAGGAAAGATAGCATTTAGAAGAAATTAGAAATGTGCACAGAACCAAATTATGCTGGACCTTACAAGTCAAGTTAGCAAGAAGGCATTTTTCTTAGTGCAATGGTGATGAGCAGTTATAAGATCCAAGGTTTTTTTTCTTAATATTAACTTCTTTTTTTTTATTGTACTTTTTTTTTTTTTTTGCAGTAGTGGGGATTGAACTCAGAGCTACACCCCCAGTCCTATTTTTTATTCTTTATTTTGAAACAGGGTCTCACTAAGTTGCAGAGGGCCTCACTAGGTAGCTGAGGCTGGCCTCGAACCCGGATCCTCCCATCTCAGCCTCCCAAATGCTGGGATTACAAGTGTGCACCACAACACCCGGCTTTAATATTAACTTCTTAAATATTTTCTTAAATATTAACTTCTGCCCACTGAACTAGAGAAATAAAATGACATCATACTGTTGGCAGACTTAAAGAGAAACTAGAACCATTATAGCTTTGGGAAATATATCCTATGGAAATAATTGAAAGGAAAGGAAAATATGTATTAGTTAGTTGTTGCTGCTGCATAACAAATGACCACGCATTTAGCAGCTAGGAATAAAGCACCTGTTAGCCAGGGTTCTATAAGTCAGAAGTCTGGCATGGGGTGACTGGGTCCTCTGTTCAGAGTATTAAAAGGCTGAAATGAAGATGTCAGTGAGGCTTTGGGGAAAATCTACTCCCAGGATCATGAAGTTATGGCAGAATTCAGTTCTTTGTGGTCTCAGGACTGAAGTCCTGTTTCCTTGCTGGCTTTGCAGCTGAGGGGGGGCACTTTCAGCTCCTAGAAATCCCTCTCAGGTCTTGAGTTCCTTTCTTATTTCTTGGACCCTGATTCAAAGGCTTGTGTGATTAGGTTAGTTCCATTAATCTCTCCTCTTTCTCTTTTTGTTTGGGGGGAGAGGACTGTGGGTTGAACCCAGGGGCATTCTACCTT
Organism: Graphiurus murinus; assembly: GCA_004027655.1. NCBI lineage: Eukaryota > Metazoa > Chordata > Mammalia > Rodentia > Gliridae > Graphiurus > Graphiurus murinus. The sequence goes on from PVLC010016269.1 coordinate 1,792, forward strand.
TGAGCTACACCCCCTGCCCTACTTTATTTGGAAACAGTTTTGAAACGTGATCTTGATAAGCTACCACATGTTGGCCTCCAACTTGCAATCCTCCTGTCTCAGCCTCCCAAATACTGGGATTACAGGTGTGTGGATTATAGCTGCCATGCCCAGCTTCATCTTTTTTTTTTTTTTTTTTTAATTTAAAGATAACTGTGCTGGCGGGAGCGGGGGGGGAGACCAAGTGCTATGTGCATGTATGTCACCGTCAACATCATTTACATTATGGTGTGAGACTATAATGTACCAATAAAAGCATAGTAAAAAAATAAAGATAACTGTATAACCACAGACAGGAAATCTACCCTGTTCACAGCCCTAGGAATCTAAGGGTGTGAATGTACATCAGAAAGCAAGCAGTCTTGGAGGCCATGTCGGAATTCTATGTACCACACGATCTATTTCTACATCAAACCTAGATAGACTTGTAGATCACGAGGCACGCAGAGTGTTTATTTCCGCACTGTACACATGTTCAAGTATGTGCCTACTGGAAATAACCAAACCCCAATTCTTGGCCAGGCAGCCTTCAGAATGCCAGATAACGGGATACTCTCATCACTCTGAAACCTGAGGCTGTGACACCCTCCCGGTCGTACCACCTCTCATCCCAACGAAAATGGGACAACACAACCCAGGACGGCAGATGTTCAGTGGTAAGAGGAGTCCAGAGTCTTAAAAATATTGGCCTTACCTTAAAACATGGTAACACAGGTGGTTTCTTTTTCTTTCTTTCTTTCTTTCTTTCTTTCTTTCTTTCTTTCTTTCTTTCTTTCTTTCTTTCTTTCTTTCTGTGTGTCTTTGCAGCAAGGTGTGGGGAGGGCAGAGAAGGAGCCAGTGAGTTAGGATAAGCCAGTGGATTTCTACTGCCTTTACCCTTTGGAGATTTCTGCCCACACAAGACAAAATTTTCAAAATATTTGGACAGAAGTAGAATGCATTTGGCAAACACATGCTACCAGCTGAAGCCAGACTCCCTAATCATTAGAAGGCTGAGCAAAGCTGGTGTGCAGGGGCAGGGAGGCTGGGGGAGTGGAATTAAAGAGAGAGGGTGGGGAGGGAGGAGAGCGCCGCGGGCTCTCCAGGAGCTGACTCAGTCCCAGGGGCTCCCTTTGCCTTGGCTCTGGGCTCCCCGGAACGGTCTCCTTTCTGAGTCACTGATTACAAGTGACAGGTGGAGGAAGTAGAAAGTCCTTCTTTCCTCTCTGGAGCCTTCTGTGCAAACCCTTTCCCCACAGGCTGCCAGGCCCAGCTGGGGTTGCCGATTGTACTTCCAGACCTTGATTGTACTTCCAGACCTTTCCTCTCGGAGGCCCGGAGGCAGGAGGGAGGAAGGAGAGCCACCGGGATGGAGGCCCGAAGCTGCCTTCATGCTTCAGAGAGTTGGGTAAATGAGCTTTTCTTTTTCAACAGCGAAAACCCTGGGACAAAGGAACTGGGTTTGCTTGAAGCTTGTAACTCACACATCCATCTTCTTAGTGAGTTTGTGTTCTAAATTTTCTCAGAAAGCACAGAATGCACAAAGCTTCGTAGGAATGCCCCCAACCATGCCCAGATGTCACAAGTTAAGTTGGAAAGAAAGGATCCATGATGTAGGGCCCCTACATGTATATCCCAGGTCCTGGGGTCCACTGTTCCCTCAGTTGTCCCCCACCTCCCCATTTCTTAAGACTGTTCAAGGTGGGTTCCATTATTTGGCTATTGTGACTTGTGCAGCAATAAACATGGGTATGCCTGGATCACTAGAGTATTCTAACTTTAATTCTTTTCGAAAGATACCAAGGAGTGGTATGGCTGAGTCATATGTTGGTTCCATTCCTAAACCTTTGAAGAACCTTCAAATGATCTCCATGGTGGTTGTACTAACTTACAGTGTCACCAATGGTGTGTAAGCGTTCCTATTTCCCTGCATCCTTGCCAGCATTTGTTATTGTTTATATTCTTGATGTCTGCCATTCTAACCGGAGTGAAACGGAATCTCGGTGTACTTTTAATTTTCTTGTCCCTGATTGCTAATGATGTTGAACGGTTTTTCATTTGAACATATTTATTGGCCATTTGTATTTCTTGTTTTGAGAAATGTCTATTCAGTTCAATGGCTCATTTTTTAATTTAATTTTTTTTGTGGTACTGGGGATTGAAACCAGGGGCATTCTACCTCCGAGCTATACCCCCAGTCCTATTTTTATTCTTTATTTTGAAACAGGGTCTCACTAAGTTGCAGAGGGCCTCACTAAGTAGCTGAGGCTGGCCACGAACTGGGATCCTCCTGTCTCAGCCTCCCAAGTACTGGGATTACAAGCATGCCCTGCCATGCCTGGCTGATTTTTTTTTTAATATACTTTTATTGGTGCATTGTTATTATATGTCATTGTGAGGTGTAAAGTGATACAAACATACACGCACACAGCAGTTGGTGTGTTCCCCTCTGGATCCCTACCCCACTCACCCCCACCTCCCATGTATGTTAGTGAGATTGGTCATGATACCTTCATATATGGGCATACCACTATTTCAACTGTTTCCATAACTTGGGCTTTTCTGTGTGTGTTAAATTTTGAGTTCTTTATATATTCTAGATACTACTCCTCTAGCTGGCAAAGATTTCCCCCCATTCTGTAGGCTTTATCTTCAGACTTTTGATTGTTTCCTTTGCTGCACAAAAGCTTTTTAATTTGTTTCTATCCCATTTAGTCTCATTTTTATTTCCTGAACTTTTCAGGGTCTTGGTGAGAAAGTCTCTACCGGTGCCTACCTGTTGGAGAGCTGGTCCCATGTTTTCTTCTAGTAATTGCAAAGTTTCTGGTCTAATTTCTGGATCTTTGATCCATGCTGTATATACACACAATGGAATTTTGTTCGGCCAAAGGAAGAGCAAAAAAGAAGAGCAAAATTGTCATTTGCAGGAAAATGGAGTGGCATGGCTGGGGCATATGGTGGTTCTATTCCTAGACCTTTGAAGAACCTTCAGACTGATTTCCATAGTGGGTGTACTAATTTAAAGTCCTGCCAACGATGGGAATATTACAGTAAGCAATAAAAGTTCAAAAAAAAATTTTAATCTCTCCTCCCCCCTTCTTTCATGTTCAGTGAGTATTCTGAAGAGCAAAACATTTTCCTGTTTCTGACATCTAAAATCCTTGAGATGTGGGTAGGACAGAGAAGCTGAGAGGCAGAGGGCCTGCTCTGGTTTGCTTCAGTATATTTCCCTATCCTGAAATGATGAGGTCCAGGGTCCTATCACTGACTTTCAGTCCACACAGTTCTGCTCTAATCACAGAGACCGGGGGTTTAGGTCCCATTACTGTTGAGTGTTGAAGACTTGGTGAAATCTCCACTAATCTCTGCGGCAAGCCCCGAAGCACTTAGACCTTCTCCACTGTTCTGTCTCTCCAAATACCTATGATCGGACAGGGTGGTATGAGCTTGAAATAAGTTTCATGGGTTCGTTTGCAACATTTCCCACAGATGACATGCTTGTAGAGTAGGGCGTACCCTCTATTCCTGTGTGAACTAATTCTGATTTGGTCCTGGGAATAGGATCGGTCAACAGTCCACTCAGCAAGACCTGCAAAGAATTTCTGCCCTTCCGTGGTCCAAGTGACTTATCTAATGGATGAGATGAAAACAAGTGGCCCTCTGTCTGGTCGACCTGCTATTTTCTCCTGTCCATCCTTCCTTCTAGGTGATAAAGTGCACTCGGGTTGGGGTCCTTGTCACCTGACAGGATAAGGCATAAGACACACCCAGATCCTTCATCTACGTGATGGGGAGTTTTCTTCACAGACACAAGCGGCCTGTTGTGTAGCGACAATATTTAGGATTCAGTTAAGGTGGGAAGAAGTCATTCAAAATTGAGTGGGGAGCTGGGCATGGTGGCACCTGCCCATAATCCTCGGGAGGCTGAAACAGGAGGATTGCAGGTTCAAAGCCAGCCTCAGCAACCTAGCGAGGCCCTCAGCAACTTAGTGAGACCCTATTTCAAAATAAAAAATGGGACTGGGGTTGTAGCTTAGAGGTACGCACAGAGACACACACACACACACACACACACACACACACACACACACACACACACACACACACCTTGAGTGGTGTCTCAGGTCTTAGTCATGTTCTGCAGCCCAGCTGGTAACTCTGATATTATGATTGGATTCCAACCTCTAAACTGGCTTAGAATCTACAGATTAAGTGGATTATATCAGGTGGAGCTATTACTGCAGTCACATTCTAAATGGGAGGGAGTGATAGGTGTGTTTCTATATTCCCAACAAAGGAAGAATCTTTTCATAAATAACATAAAAAGGAAAGGAAAACAGAACATGAAATTTTTGTCACATTACTGAGTTAAACAGAGTTTCATCCCATTACCTGGCATTTTGATATGACAGTTATATAAAGTATCACACCTTTACATGAATGCGTTCAAGAGAGATTAATCACTCTTTTAAGCTAAGAATGTCAATGCTACTTGATGGTACGCTTTACATTTTTAGTATGTAGCAGTATTCTTGTCATTTAGTTGTTAACTTACCTGAGAATGATTTAGAAGAAGGAGTTGAAGCTATCGGGGTGGCATTATCACATAACATTTAAATGATTAAACCATTTATTAAGTGGACTTTCTTTCCAAATTCTTTATAAGTCCAGCCCTCTAAAATAGAACAACCCGAAGTCCAAAAATAAAGGAGACATTTCTAATTTCATCCAGGGATTTTTTTTACTTTATCATGCATCTCCCATCAATTTCCAGACTTGTCATGGATGAGGAAGTGTTGGAAGAGCCAGAGAATAGAGCTGTTCTCTGGAAGGTGAATGCATGCATTGGGATCTCTCAGAGTTCTGGTCAAAGGACATGGCCTTTACACACACACACACACACACACACCCCTTCCCAAGGGCTTCAGAACTGTGGTCCAAAGAAAAACCTGGGCACCACTTGTGAGGATTTTGCATTTGCTGATATCACCAAGCCCTCGAGGAGGAAGGATCATGGTAGCAACTACAATGGAGGAGCATTTTGGCATCCACACATTAACCACTTCCTTCTGCTAGATAAGGAGAGTCTTTGGGTTGAAAGATATGATCAGCAATGAACTCTCCTGCCTCTGACCAAGACGAGAACCTGGGAATCTGCAAGTCTCACAAACTCCCATAGCTAGTCTTTATTGCAGTTAAAATGTGATAGGCACTCTGATGCCGAGAAGGTTGTGGGTGGACGCTAGGCTGGGATAATCTATTGGGAAAGGTTTCGGGGCAGTGTTGTCATGCGTGGGCTGAGATGAGGCTGAAAGGCTTCTTGAGACCTGAAAAAGTGCCTGAAATCCCACTACTTGGGAGGCTGGGACAGGAGGCTTGCAGGTTTGAGGTCAGCCTCAGCAACTTAATGAGACCCTATTTCAAAATAAAAAATAGGATAGGGGTATAATTCGGAGGCAGAACACGCCTGGGTTCAATCCCCAGTACCACACCACCACCACACACACACACACACACACACACACACTTGAGAAAGTTAATGAGACAACTTCGGCAGTTCCCCCGCACTCCCTCTCCCTGTCCCCTGCCCTCCACCTTGAGCGTGGATTGCTCTGCCCTTGGAGACCTGTGCTGCATGCCTGCTCCTGCCCCTCGGCTTCCCTCTTTCCTCCAGACACGTAGCCGCTCAAGTGAGTTGGTTCGTAGCCCTTCCAGAGAAGCAGCGATGACAGCTCTGCATTCTCATCTGTCCGTCTGTCCCCAGACACCGTCACAGTGGCCTCGCTTAGAGTCCCTGCTGCACACCTGTGGCCCGCTAATCACCGCCTTGGCCTGTGTGAGGTCTGCACCTGCCCTGGGGTCTCCCGGGGCCTCCGCCAGGCCTGTCCAGGTTCCCGTGCCATCTGGTAGCCTCTCCATCCTCCTTCTTGACAAGGGGACTCGGCCGTTTCCGGAGCCTGGCGGTCAGGCCTCCACATGCCCTCTCCCTGCTCTATCATCAGAGCCCAAAATGCAGCATCGCCTTGGACAGTGTCCTTCTTCCTGGCCCCGCCGGAGGTCACTTGGGCCACCCAATCCTGAAACCTGTCACCTGGGAAGAACAGAAGGGACAACAAAGATGGCGGGTGAGGTTTTTTTTTTTTTGGTACTGGGGATTGAACCCAGGGGCATTCTACCTCCAAGCTCCACCCTTAGCCCTATTTTTTATTCTTTCTTTTGAAACAGTTGCAGAGAGCCTCACTAAGTAGCTGAGGCCGGCCATGAACCCAGATCCTCTGGTCTCAGCCTCCCAAGTCCTGGGATTACAAGGGTGTGCCACCGCTTTTGGCCTGGTGAGATTCTTAGAACTAGAGTCCAGGTCAGAAGTGTAATTGCTGGAGGGGCTCTCCTCCTGGGGCCAGAGACCCTCAGAGCTGAGACCAGACTTGGTAGCTGTGGGGGAAGGAAAGCGTAACATCTGCTCCAAGGATTTCTCTTGTCTTGACTTTGAACCATCCCTCTCCAGCTGAAGAGGGAAATGGACTTCATCCTGAGACGCCTCTTGGAGTCTATTTTGCACAGGTTGGAATCCTGCGAAGGTGTTTCTCCTCTCAAGAGCAGTGATAAGTATGTGTTAAACCTCCGGAGAGCAGAGGCACACTCTTTGAGTGTAATCATTTTCAAGATCTTGGGCTCAAAGAGATGTTTCTCTGATCCCCAATAATAGGGTGCATGAAAGACTGGCAGATGTAGGGAGAGTGATATCAGGGAAATGCCCCAGGAGGCCAAGAGAGTCTCTTCGTAAGCAGCGGAATAAGTAGTGTTAAGAAACCTTCATTTTCAATAGAGTGGGGCTTCGATGTGAGGGCAAGCCTCCTACCGGAAGCCATTTGCACAGCTGCAGACAAACCAGAAAAGTGAGGGAAAATATCCAACTTGATTCGGTGTCATCAGGTGTCTGCGAGCCTTTTGAATTCCTTTGTCATTTATCTTTCATCCCCGGTGACACAGTCACCTAAAAGTGGGGCTATCCTCCATCCTAAACTAGAGCTCCTCGCTGCTCAGGACTTTCCACCAACACGTGTTGAGGGATCAATAGACTTTAGTTGAATAAATAAAGGAGGCTACGAGCACAGTACAGAGAACATAAGCTTATGCCCAATGTGATATTTCAAGTATGCAGTCACAGATATGGCTCTGATCCAAGTCATCAGGAAAGAATGGCCTCATGAATATCCAGTAGAGCTATGCCAGTGGCTGCTGCTTGAAGGTCGGCTATGCATTCATTTATCACGTCTCTTCTTCCCCCCAGCTTAGATCCTAACGCGGCTGTATGACACACCATACTGAGCTGTGACATTGTTCTTGACCCCTTGACCCTGAGACTTTTTAGATTTTAGAATGCATTTATTCAAGCCGGGCGTGGTGGCGCACGCTTGTAATCCCAGCATTTGGGAGGCTGAGACCAGAGGATCCGGGTTCGAGGCCAGCCTCAGCTATCTAGTGAGGCACTCCGCAACTTAGTGAGACTCAGTTTCAAAATAAAGAATAAAAAATAGGGCTGGGGGTATAGCTTGGAGGTAGAAGAATGCCCCTGAGTTCAATTCCCAGTACCGCAAAAAAAAAAAAAAAAAGAATGCATTCATTCACTTAGAGAAAGGTAATTGAGTCCCCTGTTAAGTCCTTCTTTCCCAGCTAAAGGCTTCTAAATGTTTTGCTGATCTTTGAGTAGAAATGTGTTATCACAGCTGGGTGTGGTGGTGCATGCTTGTAATCCCAGTACTTGGGAGGCTGAGACAGGAAGATCTGGGTTCGAGGCCAGCTTCAGCTACTTAGTGAGGCCCTCTGCAACTTACTGAGACCCCGTTTCAAAATAAAGAATAAAAAAATAGAACTGAGGGTGTAGCTCGGAGGTAGAATGCCCCTGAGTTCAATCCTCAGTACTAAAAAAAAAAAAATGTGTCACCACTAGACATTAATCTTTTAGGTTCAGTCCCAATATTTCCAAGTTCTAGGCCAATAAACCAATGCTAATTTGCACTGCCCATCCAGTTTGATCTTTTTATTATCTCAGCAAAAGTAATTTCTCAGGAAAAAAAATCATTTACTGATACATTCTGCTTTTATTATTCAAAGAGCTTTTATAAGAACAAGCGTTTCCTCAATGATATGAAACTTCCTTTTCCTCAAGATTAAATATGAAACTTTAATTAAAATACTCGAGGCAATGAGGTCAAATTCTAATCCGTTTGTGTACTCAATGAAATGGAAAAGAAAGAAAGAAGCATAGTGGATTTTAGAAATGATCTATCCAATCTTTTTTTAAAAATTTCATTATCTTCCAAAAAATAAATTAGCTGTGTTTTCTTTACAGGAGGTAGAATTTTCCAATGAAGTTGTTATTATTCATTCAGTCAATACTGAAATAATTTAATCAAGTAAAGGAAATGTTGTGTCTGCAAAATTAATGTCTGGTCTGCTAACGAATGCATAGCACCCCTTTGTAGACCACAATATATATTTCTGTATCATTTAATTTAGTGTATATCTGTCTCATTTCAGCATCTATTATGGAAGCAGTAAAGTGCTTTAATTTTACCATATATAAATATGCTCGCAGCAAGTAAGTGACCTTTCAACTATACAGTCCTATAATTTTCAGCATTTGTTTTACTGTATTATAAAATATGCCATCCACACCTCCAATCTCCATTCCCACTTCCACTGTTTTATTTCAGTTGCTATGAAAATGTTAAAGTACATTTGAATGTAAATTCACACACATGCATACACTAAAAGTATCCTTTCAAACACCACAATTATACCATCAAATATGACTTGCAGGTAATGAATCTGACAGTCCTAAGTACCTCTTCTTGTACCAAGTTGCCAGTTCTGTCCTTTTCCAAGACAAGTAAGATTTTAAAAAATTAGTGTGTGGCTGTGAAAAGTTAACAAGCGAATCATCATCTTGAAGGTTAGAAGTAGGGCAGCCTTTGGGAAAAAATGACTTACTGATGGACATGAAGATAAAACTTAACGCTGCCATGTTTATGAAGCATGAGAAGAAAATAATATCATGAAAGGGAAATTACTGTCACAGTCATGAATACAGAGTAGAGTATTTCCACCTGGCACTCACCAAGTCAATATATGTCAATTAGGCAGTGGAAGAAAAAATTCCCACACGAAAAGTAGCACCTGGGTGCGTATATCAAAATCTAAACATAGGCTGGGTAAATTTTGTACTTAAAGAATGAAAGATAAGATAGGTCAGTAGGTGGATGGATAGATAGGTGAGTAGATAGGTAGGTAGATAGATACATATATAGATACATAGATAGATGATGGGTAGGAAGATAGATGATGAAGAAGATAGATATAGATAAATAGATAATAGATATAGATAGAAGGTAGATAATAGATTAGATAGATAGATAGATAGATAAATAGATAGACAGATATATAATTTGCTTGGTTCTCTTTTCTAAACTTCTAGGTAACAATACTCTTTTTTTTACTTGTGAAAAATAGGTCCATCCTATACCTATGGAGAAAATTAATATACATTTATTATATTTGACGCAAAAATTTTCTGGAACAATTCAGACTGATAGTATAAGAATTGAGAAAGCAGGTGATCTTAAAGCTTTAGTAGGAAAAAAACCTTTTGCAGATTAGGGAGGTAGAATTTGTTGCTTTAAATAAAATAAATGAAGAGCCATGGAGCATTAAAAAATGTATGGTTTTTGGTTTATGCCCAAATCTAAAGAACTTAGTGGCATCGCTATAGAAAACACTTTCTATCTACTTATGCATTAGTTCATATTTCCTAGAATGTTATAAGTGTATTCATTTTTAGTCCCATTACTTTTACCCAGCATAATGCCTTTGAAATTCAACTATGCTATTGCATGCACCAGTAGTTCATTGCTTTCTATTAGTGAATGTTATTCCACTGCATGGCTCTATCAAGTTCATCAATTCGTCTGTCAACATATATTTAGGTTACTTTGGGCTATTATAAATAAAGGTGCGATGAACATTTATATACAAGTCATTGTGTGGACATCGGTTTGCTCTTGTATAGATGTCTAGGAGTGAAATGGACATACAGGTATATGTTTAACATTTTAGGAAACTGCCAAACAGTTTTCCAAAGTGGTTGTACCATTTTATGTTCTCACCAGCACTGTGTGAGAGTTTCTGCCACAGCCTCACCAGCATTTAGTATATGATTGGTCTTTTTAATATTAGCCATTCTAGTCAGTCACAAAAAGTAAAAAATTGTATGCTCTCCCTAATATGTGGATGCTAGGGAGAAAATGGGGCATAAGAGGGACTCCAGCGACGAAGGAGAATTCTTAGATGAGCAAAGAAATTGACTTAACTGAAGGTGATGTGGGAGGGGGGGGCACCCTAATGCACATGATGTACTTTCACAAACATATCAAAGTCAATCACTAAACTGAACCTGAGAAGGAGGGAGGGCAAGGGAGTGGGGCGGGAATTGGGGAAGGGTTAAATGAGAAATGTGTGCATGTATGCCTTTACCAGCCTGTATCTAACAAAGATGTGTGATTACAATGCACCAATTAAAAAAAAGTAATATTAAAGAAAAGAATATCAGCCATTCTAATACAAATTTAGTGCTTTTAGTAAGGATCCAACATACGGTTCTATAATACCTATGAGCATTGAGCATTTTTCCATGAACGTATTTGCCATACGTATATATTCTCTGGTGAAGAATTGATTCAAATATTTTTTTCCTTGAATTGTCTATTCACTGTTGAATTTTGTGAGTTTTTGTTTGTTTTGTACTGAGACTTGAGCTCAGGAGTGTTCTACATCTAACCTACAACCCCCAGCCCTTTTCAAAATTTTTTAAAATTTTGAAACGGTCTTGCTAAGTTGCGGAGGACACCACTAGAACGCTAATAAAATTATTATTTTTTTATTTTTTTGCAGTACTAGGGATGGAACCCAGGGGCATTCTACCTCCGAGCTACACCCCCAGCCCTATTTTTTTATTCTTTATTTTGAAACAGGGTCTCACTAAGTTGCGAAGGACCTCACTAACTAGCTGAGGCTGGCCTCGAACCCGGATCCTCCGGTCTCAGCCTCCCAAATGCTGGGATTACAAGCATGCACCACCACGCCCGGCTGCTAATAAAAATATTGTGGCCTAAAAGCAGGCACACATTCTGCATGTGATGACAGATTGGAGCATTAGAGACACAAGCCGCTCTCCCCCCTGCTTCATCCAGCGGCATCATCGTGGGCCACGACCACACGTGGCCAGGTAGCTCAAAGCAAAACTGGTTTTGCAGCAATTTCCAAGAAATTCTTACACTTTCCTGTACCTTTCCCAAGCACTGCCTCATCAAATAGTCATGTACTGGGAGACGGTCAATAGTTTGATTTTCTTTTTAGTGCTCTTACTGTGTGGTCGGCTCAGGAATAATGCTCAGCATCAGCAATCCGAGAAGTCTGGGACGTAGGTTGTCTGCTCAGCTACGGAGTGTAGGATTACACACGTGAGTTCATTTGTTACCTCCTCATTCCTTGGAAATCACACCTCAAGGTTGAAATATCCAGGCTGTGACTGCGCTGGTAGCTCAGCTAGACATCTGCACCTTTCAGTTTTTAGTTGCTAAACAGCTACGAGTGTGGCTTGAGAGTGACAGTGATAAGACAATTAATAATGTTGGCCATGCTGCTCTTAGCCTAATGGGTTATTTAATTAATCAGTTGCCAAGCACACCAAAAGGCATCCATGAGGGAAATGGTAATATCAAACAGACTCAGATTCAAGAGCTAAATGGGACTCTATTTGAGACTGACCCGAACTACAACGTCGGCATTACACTTTCAACATGGAGACACATTTTTGTTGTTGTTGTTTTCTTTTTTGTTTTTTTGTTTGTTTGTTTGTTTTGCGGTACTGGGGATTGAACTCAGGGGCATTCTACCTCCGAGCTATACCCCCAGCCCTATTTTTTATTCTTTATTTTGAAACCGAGTCTGAGCCACTGTAATTCAAGTTATTTATGGAACCGTGTGTCTTGGGCTGGAGCTGGGCTTCAGTGCTAGAGTGCTTGCCTGGCATGTGTGATGCTCTGGGTTTGAACCCCAGCACCTCAAAAACACAAAAGAAAGCCACCACGCCACAGTTCCATAAATAACTTGAATTACAGTGGCTCAGAATTTGAACCTAGCATGGCTCCAGGAAATCTCTTTATCCTCACTCAAATGTACAGAAGAGGCTCTATTCTCTTGAGTGGTATGATGACTATTTCCAAATCCCAAGGCGTCCCTATGACCAACCAGGAGGGAAAAGGAATGGATTTGGCCTTCTTGAGAAATCAGGAAGAGGTGGTTGGCATGGGACTTCAAGTGGAAGAAAAACATAGACAAGAAGCGTGCAAGACGCCAAGACCCATGTAACTGGGAAAGTTAGCAACTGTGCTAAGGGTGAGATGGACAAGGGGAGACAAGAAGGTGGCAAAAGACACCTCGTCACAGGAAGGGTGGAAATCAGTGAAGATCTGGGCCCACGGGCAGGTCGGGGTCCAACCAGGGCTCTGGGTAGGCGAGGTGAGCATAGTTTGTGAGGTTTGGTCACTGTAAAATCCAGTGGCTCTTTTTTCTTTTCCTTTTTTTTTTTTTTTTTTGCAGTGCTATGGATTGTACCCTGGATCTTGGACATGTTAGGGAGGGGCTTGCTGGCTCCTATATAATTTATCATTATTATTACTAGTATTATTTTGCAGCTCTGGGGATTGAACCCCCGGTCTGGAGTCTGCTAAGCAAGCACTCTGCCACTGAGCCAGCCCCTCTCCCCCTATTTTCAAACTACACGCATAGTGTTTAGTATATGCACGATGGGGTATTTTCTGTCATTTAAATTGTGCTGCGCAAGGTTTCAAGCAATCGTTGAAGTGGTAAGGAAGAAGATTATGGCACTTGACAAAATTCTATGAAAATGGCCGTTTTATTTCTTTCCTCCTCTTCTTTTCTACAGTAATATCCCATGTATTCTCTTTTTGTTTGTTTTGTTTTTGTGTCACACTGGGGATTTAACCTTGAGGCATTCTACCTTCGAGCTATACCCCCAGCCCGATTTTGTTTCTTATTTGGAAACAGGGTCTCGCTAAATTGATGAGAGTCTCACTACTTGCTGAGGCTGTCCTCGAGCCTGTGAGCCTCCTATCTCAGCCTCCCAAGGAATGAGATTACGAGTGTGTGCCACCAAGTCTGGCTATGCATTCTCTTTTTAAGCTAGCATAATTCTGCCCGCATCTAAATCCTTGAGTTGCCCCACATTTTATGAGGCAAGTCCAGTTTTCAAAGTAGAATCACAGAAATAACCATTTTATATACAAGTCAGTTATATTTCTTCCAACAAGAGGCATTTGGTGATAGAGTTCCCTTTTATGTTCATTTTTTGGGGGAAAGAAGACTAGTGTCAGGCAAGACGTGTCCAACTTGACATGGCCGAGGCCATCTTGAGTCATGACAGCCAGGATTGCCCCTGAGTAACCCTGGCTGGTTTTTCCTTCATAGTCGCCCAACAAACAAACAAACAAACAATAAATAAATAAATAAATAAATAAAGCCACCTGAGTCCTCAGTGGGGCTTTTCAATCAGACCCTGACTCCAGGGACATACCTGACACTTTGATATTAAGATAACCCGCGTTCATTTCAGCCCGGATGAAATCACTTTTGTCCTAACTTATAAATACGCTCCTCTTCCTGACCCAAATTGCAGAGATCCAACCGGCCTCGCTGCCGCCCAGGACCACATTTTCATCAGCAAGTCCCCAATAAGACACACTCCGAGCAGTCCTCAGTCTTTGCCTCTCTTTGGTCACGGCACCTTGGAGTCATCATCATATACATACAAGGTCTGAGTTGTTCTAGAACGCCGGCTGGCGTACCGGCTGGGGTGGCCCATTCCTCGTCTCCTTTATGGGGTGACTGGGCCCATCGCCCAGCTGTGGTGAGTGCTAGCTGCTACTGGATCTCAGTTCTACCTTTCTGGGAGGAATTGCTTGTGGCCAAGAGGACCTCCCTCTCAGGAAATGCCCGGGAGTTATGTCCCCGCCCCAGGACCGCTCCAGGCCAATGACTGACTCAGACACGGTTAAACTATTGGGTTGTTGAAACTAAAGAGAAAGGTTGAGCAGAAGAATAAAGAAAGTAACAGGAGGACTTTGTTTCTCCCCCTAGGCTGGCCTTCCTAACTGAACCGAATGACCCAGCTGGGATCCTTCTCCTGCCCAAAGGAGAGAAGTAGACCATTGACACCAGCCCCCGCCTCCACGGGGGGCAGCCAGAACATCTAAGAGCCGAGGGCCTCCGAAGAGGGTCAGAAGAGTCGAAATCGGCAGCAAGCACGCTGGAGACAGTAATGGAGGAGATGGTGTTGCTTGAGAAAAAAGAGTGATACTCAAAAATGCATTTGGGTATAGCTCGGAGGTAGAATGACCCTGAGTTCAATCCCCAGTACCGCAAAAAAAAAAAAAAAAAAAAATGCATTTGGAACAAATGCAGATGCAGAATTAAAATGAGCTGCAGTTGATAGTAAGATCCCAAGATGAAAATAATAATGACAGCCACAACTACAAACCCTCAGATTAAAACAGTATGGATGTCACAAGTCACAGTCGCCACTGTCGATTGAACACCGGCCGAGTGTGAGGCTCAGCGCCCGGTTCTTCACCTTCACTTACAATCCCTGCGATGATTCTGTGACGCCGGGCGGAGGCCAGTGCTCACATTATCGCTGTCACAGCGCCATGTCACCTCCTGTCCCCTTACGGACTCCCACGGGCAAGAGTGGTGGGGAGTTGAAAATAAAGGATATGTGCCACCTACGTGTCATCTCCTGCTCCTAGCACACAGCGCCGTGCCTGGCATGCAGTAGTAGCTCAATAAATATTTGGAGAGAGAATGAAAAGACTAGAAGATTAGATACCACATTCTAATATTGGTGAACTCCGGATAGCCCGTGTAGGAGCTGCATTCTCTTTTGGGTTTCCCCCAAGCATTAAATCTGTGCTAGCTGGGCACGGTGGTGCATGACTGTAACCCCAGTACTTGGGAGGCTGAGACAGGAGGATCGTGGTTTGTAGCCGGCCTCAGCAACTTAGTGAGATCCTGTTTCAAAATAAAAATAAGGCTGGAGGCCTCAGCAACTTAGTGAGATCCTGTTTCAAAATGAAAATAAATAATAAAAATAGGGCTGGAGGTGTAGCTCAGAGGTAGAATACCGTCGGGTTCAACCCATAAAAATAAAAATAAAAATAAATTGTGCTATCGTAAATTGAAAAATTATGAGCATGTATGTATCTATGTTTAAATATTTTGAAAATTATAATCCATGTAGTTCCCAAATAGAGTTATTTTTGTTCACATTAGGCTTTCTCATATGCCATTTAGGCCCTCGCTTATTCAGACACACAGATCCTGGGCTGCATAAATGCTTTTAGAAATCTAGCTTGGCACCAGCCATAGCATCTACATGAAGGTCACCCCGAATCCCAGATCAGGGCTGTAGCAGCCTTCTCCAAGAGGGGGGAGGCTGCTGCTCAGGGCGCCTCCCCTGCTTCCTGAAAAGGGAGCTGCTACTTTTATTTATGAACATGCAGCAGAGAGATAAAGAGAGAGAGAGAGAGAGAGAGAGAGAGAGAGAGAGAGAGAGAGAGAGAGAGAGAGAGAGAGGCTGAGACTTAAACAGGTCCCTTAAATCACAACCCTGTGTTTCATGATTGCCAATAATGAACAAAAGAATCCCTAGCCAATTCAATAGCAATCGGATCCAAAAATTAGAGAACTAAGATGTGTACTTAAAGACTAAAAGATGCCTGAGTGGCATGGCTCAGTTTCCTGGAATTATCTCCTAAAATTCTGCCCTAAACTGGGCGTGGTAGCACAAGCCTGTAATCCCAGTACCCGGGAGGCTGAGACAGGAGGATCGCAGGTTGGTGGCCAGCCTCAGCAACTTAGTGAGATCCTGTTTCAAAATAAAATAGGACTGGGGGTGTAGATCAGAGGTAGAATGTTCCTAGGTTCAATAATCCCCCAGTAACTAACACACAGACACATACACAGACACACACACACACAGACACACACACACACACACACACACACACACACACACCCTCTGGAATGTCACTTTCTGTTCTCCAGTGAGCCACTCTTTTTGACAAGCAACTGGTCCTCTGCCAGGTAACCCTGACCCAGACACCGAACTGTGCACCAATTTTATAGATAAAGGAACTGACGCTCAGAGAACTTTGCCAAGAAGTACAGCCCGTGTTTCTAAAGCCACAAACACACCATAAAGCTGAGCATCCTCTTGGATGTGTGTTGTGTGTGCCAACACATGTGCCTGGATGCCTGCTGTATTTTATTTTCATTGACAGACCTTTAAAGTGGTAGCAACTAGAAAGCTGAAGCCAAGGTCTCCACAGACACAGAAGGCCCGTTCTTCACAGCTGCGCCCCTGGTTGGCGGATTTTAGCGAGGACTGCAGACTTTGAGGCTCGGAAGTGCACCCAGCAATGTCATTCTGCGACAGCCCGGCTTCCCTGCCAGGAGAGCAGCCAAGCTCGGGCGCAGAGGAGCCAGCGCTTCTGTCTTTTAGGAGGAAGCTTTGGCTCTGCTGCCACGGGGGGTCTCAGAGTGGGGCTGGAGCACTTGGCAACTAGACATTCTCATTTGCATTTCCCTTCCTAACAGCTATTTAGAGAAGGACTTTAGATACGCTGGCTGATGATTCTAGGAACAGGGTCTGCTTCTAGCCACAGACCTGCAGACATGAGGGATTTCATCCGAGGCATCATTTAAATTAGTAGGGGCTGGGCATGATGGCACACGCTTGTAACTCCAGTACTTGGGAGGCTGAGACTGGAGGATCTGGGTACACAGCCAGCCTCAGCTACTTAGTGAGGCCCTCTGCAACTTAGTGAGACCCTGTTTCAAAATAAAGAATAAAAAAATAGGGCTGGAGGTGTAGCTTGGAGGTAGAATGCCCCTGAGTTCAATCCCCAGTGCTGAAAAAAAAAAAAAAAAAATTATTAGGAAAATATCCCCAAAGCAGATATTCCATTCCATCTCTGTGTGTGTGTGGTTTTTTTTTTTTTTTTTTTTTTTTTTTTTTTTTTTTTTTTTTTTTTTTTTTTTTTTTTTTTTTTTTTTTTTTTTGTAGTAGTTGTAATAATATTTTATCTGGTCTTATGACTATTCATTGTAGCAGATACTGGATGCTTCCACATATTATCTGGGTGATTTTAGACAATGCATTCAACCTCTCCCAGGTCTCGGATTTGGGGTCTATAAAATGGGATGAAGCTGGGCATGGTGGCGCATGCTTGTAATCCCAGCATTCGGGAGGCTGAGACCGGAGGATCCGGGTTCGCGGACAGCCTCAGCTACCCTCAGCTACCTAGTGAGGCACTCCGCAACTTAGTGAGACTCGGTTTCAAAATAAAGAATAAAAAATAGGGCTGGGGGTATAGCTCAGAGGTAGAATGCCCCTGAGTTCAATCCCCAGTACCACAAAAAATAAAATAAAATAAAATAAAATGGGATGAGACTGTAGAATCCTTATAGAATCATTGTGCAGACTGTGAGCTAATGTTTACAGCCCTGTGAGGCAGACAGAAAATACAAGTAAGAGTTTGGTTGTCATGATAAAGAATGATGAGAAGGGAAAAATCAGAGTACGATGAGAGCTTCCATCAAAAATCTGGTTTAGTTTGAAGTTCCAGGGAAGATGTAATAAAGAATGATGTCACTCACAGCCAGTTAGGGAAAGACAAAGAGCTTGTCTTGAGATTATTACAGAAGTTGAGTCTCCTGGCAGGGAAGCCGGGTTGTCGCAGAATGATGTTGTTGGTGGTACATGCCTGTAATCCCAGTTTCTAGGAAGCTGAGACGCGAGGGTCGCAGGTTCGAGGCCAGTGCATGGTAACTTAATAAGACCCTATTTCAAACCTAAAAAATAAATAAATAAAAATAAAAAGGACTGGGGATGTAGCTCAGTGGTAAAACCTCCCTTGTGTTCAGTCTCCAGTAACACACACACACACACACACACACACACACACACACACACACACCCCACATGCATTGAGCTTTGGAATCTTCCTTCTTCTTTTGGTAAAGAAAGTAAATAGGAACCTGTGGTTATTAATAGATGTCTTCTTATTCTCTTTTAGTCTTGTCTTTTCTTTTTTGGTACTGGGGATTGAACCCAGGGCATTCTACCACTGAGCTACACCCCCAGCCCTATTTTTATTCTTTATTTTGAAACAGGGTCTCACTAAGTTGCGGAGGGCCTCACTAAGTTGCTGAGGCTGGCCGCGAACCTTCGATCCTCTTGTCTCAGCCTCTCAAGTACAAGCGTTCACCACCACACCCAGCTTCGCTTTTAGTGTTTCTAAATGTGCTTGGTTAAGCAAAATAAAGGAATCAAATAAATTAGTAGTAGGCTCCTACTTGTAGAGCAGGATTCTCAACAACCGCACTGTTTACATTCTAGGTAGGGCGGTTCACTGTTCGAAGGGCATTTCCTATGCAACGTAGAGTGTTAAGCGGCACCTCTGGCCTCTACCTACTCCACATGATGTCAATCACAAATGTCTCCACACATGGCCACGTGGTCCCCTGATGGGAAAAGTCACCCCTAATCAAGAACCACTGATCTTGCAAATTCATCTTAGAATCACATAGTACTTGGGGTAGATAAACCAGTAACAAATTGCTCCCATGTTTCATGATAGACGGGCATATACAAAAACAAGTAAAAACAGCCCAAACCTGGGTCGGAGCCTGGAGCCTGTGGCCAGCATGATAAATTCTGCCTCCCATCGACTCCGATAAGCTGGAGCTAGGGTGCCCGGGATCCCCATTCCTGGGTGGTTCCAGAGAGGACCAGTCAAAGCAGAAACCAACACCAATCTTGAGGGCAGAGGTGCAGTAGCAGCCGGTACTCTCCAGAGGGCTTCGGGGTCTGGGTAAGGGGTGGGCAGACGCGGCTCCAGCTTGGCCTCCCTCTCCCCAACTCCCCGCCCAGGTCTTCTCACAGCTGGCCAACCACAGCTGCCGCCCAGCAGCTTGACCTTGTGAATATGGTGGTGGTGGCCCTGCAGAGGCAGCAACTGTCTCTTCCTGACCGTCCCATTTGGGTAACCCGGCATGCTTTGCTCCTCTTATCACATTCCCCAGCAAACTCTGACTTGCCCACTAAACAGTGCTCCTGGACATCTGCTTGGGACTCATTCTCTGACCTCAGTCTCCCTCTTCCAGAGCCCCGCTGCCCCAGCTCCTCCCACAACTGGGCAGCATGAAATTCCTATAATCATTCCAATCTCTTATTCTCTAACGTGCATTGCCAACTGAGTGATTGAATTTCCACAACATCACTCTGTGACTTAGCCTTCCCCAGAACTAGAATTTCCGAAGCCTGCTGCTCTGGCTAAGACATTGTTAATCTTATCCACCCTGGGGGAGAGCACTGGGGACATGAATCATTCATCAGAACAGAGGCTGAGAGAAACAGGGCAAGCAGTTAACTTCCTTCCTAATTCAATAGGTAGTAATAAATTTATCTCCACTGTAAAAGCATGCCTGTTTTAAGAGCTCTATTTGTTTTGCCTGTACCGGAGGACCGTAGATGAGAAGAAAATGAACTCTTTCTAAGGCCCCAAAGAGCAGGCCTCTCCTGCAGCGGTCCCAGGGTTAGGATTTCAGCTGTGATGCATTCTGGACCCATCATGGCCCTACCGAGGGCGGATGATCACACGCCAGTCTTAGCATCCCCTGCATCTTAGTTCAGGATGCTAGAAGCAGACCGAGGACCAAGGATGCGGCGGGGCAAGTAGTTCACTTTGGAAACGATCGAAGGAGACATGGAGCGAGGAGAGGGGAAGAGAGACAGGACAGGCGGACAGCCAAGAAAAGGTTTGTTATTAAGGAAGTGAGTATGGTGGGTAATTAATTGGAGCCCAAGCCCACAGGGGACTCTAGGAACCAGGAGGAAGTCATCAAGTTATCCCAGTTGGGGCTGCTGGCTCTCGGAAAGAAAGAGTGTTATGTTAATTCCTGATGTACATTTCCAACCTGCTCTGCACGGAGGCAGAAGACCCCAGCTGCCAGAGATGCAGGTGCTTGCAGCTGGCAGTTGGCCAGCATGCATTAAAATGGCAAGACCCCAGGGAGTGTGCAGAGAGGCCCGAACCACGTCTGGTTCTCTCTGAAGCCTCAGGTTTTGTGCGTAGGGCTCAGTACTGAGACAGAACCCAGATCTTAGAAAAAGAGCATTAAAAATTTAAAAAGTGAGTATTCTCTATTTTCTAGTTTCTCAGGAAGTGGCAGTTCCTGTTGTCTTTTTTTTTTTTTTTTCATTTTTAGTACCAAGAATTAAACCCAGAGGCATTCTACCTCCAAGCTACACTCCTGGCCCTATTTTATCTTTTATTTGGAAACAGAGTCTCACCAAGTTGCTGAAGGCCTTGCTAAGTTGCTGAGGCTGAGCTCAAACCTGTGATCCTGCTGTCTCAGCCTCCCAAGTACTGGGATTATAGGTGTGCACCACCACGTCTGGCTTACCGTTATCTTGAAATCTTCAGTCCTTCACCCTTAACTAGTCCCCACGTATGTTCCTCTAGTCACATTACAGCAATGTAGAGTTCACTATGTTGATTTGATGGGTTTACTTCTTACTTGTCTTCCCTTGCTTCATATTATTTTCCGATATGGTGATCATGCCTCCGTGCCCTCTTCTCTTGGTTAAAGTGTGCCACTGAGCCAGAGGAAAGCGGTTGTTACTGAAAGCTTCACACAGCAAAAGTCTCTTCATCCGTTTTGTTATTTCTATAGCAGAATCCTTGAGGCTGGGAAATGTATAAAGAACAAAGGTTTATTTGGCTCATGATTCTGGTAGCTGCAAAACCTACACAGGATGGCATCGACTTCTGGTAAGTTCCTCCTTTGGCTGCATCTGAAAATGGGGGAAAAGCAGAAGGGGAGGTGGGTGTGTGCAAAAAGACCACACCACGCTGGGGTAGCCTCATTTGAGAACATCCTGCTCTCTGGTAACTAATCCAGTCCCATGAGACTTGACTCATTCCCAAGAGAAGGGCATTAGTCCCTTCTGATGGGGGGTCACACCCAATCTCCTCCTACTGGGTCCCACCTCTTAAAAGTTCCCCTACCTTTCAAGGACAGTACACTGCGGACCAAAGGTTCCACATGAGCCTTTCCAAACCATAGAGTGGAATTTGATTAACAGTGCCCTTTGGGTATGAATTTTAGCCTAGGAGGAAAACTGGTCCCCCATCCTTTGGATTTGTAGGAAGATCTACCTCTGCCTGTCTTTGGACAGAAGGGGGGAAAAATGGCCACCGCATTCTCTTCCTCATAGTATGACTTAGTTCTTTGGTGGAACAGATGACGAAACTATAGAAATATCATTACAACTTCCTCTTCTGCAGGAAGTTACTTGGGCTTGTGAAGCCCTTTTATGCAAAAACGATGAGAAGCGAGAGCTGGGCTCGGAGGATTTGGTAGTCTGACTGTGGGCACTGAGGGCTGGTTCTGATGAAGACTCTCATGGGGCAGGGCCAAGGGTCCCGGAGGTTCCTCTGTACCCAGGCGTGCTCTCTGCCATTAGGGACCTTCTCAGGGATTAAGTGAAGAATGAAATGCACTTGTGACTGTCTCTTGTTACAGAATACAGGGAAGAGAGGGAGGGAGGTATAAGAAAAGGAAGAAGGAGAGGAAAGGGAGAGAAAGAAAAAACAGAGAGATGAGCCAATGTTTCCTACTGCCTAGCCCTGCAAATTGGTATCATCTTAATTTGGAGATGACATTCTCAAGATTTAGAGAAGTTAGGCTAAGTTACCTTAGGAAAGGTCACGTTTAGCAAGTCAGTAACAAAGGTCAAATTCACACCCATTTCTGACCATCTCCAAAACCAGGACTTGTTTACACGTTGCACCCCAGCAGGCCGGCAGCTGGGCCTGGCGCCGCCCCCTGCAGAGGTAAAACCAGCCGGACAAAAGCAGCTTCCTGAGGGGCATCCTGCTATCATCTCCGTTATCAACAGCAACTAAATAACACAGAAAATTTGAGAAATTATTATATGTTATGCATTATGCACGCTACTTCATCTTCAGAATAATTAGGTCTCAACATTGGAATTTTATAGAATTGCTCAGGGAGCTTCAAACCTGTGAACCCCGGGGCCCACCCTCGATCAATTATGCTACCGTCTCTCGGGGCTGGAACACAGCGTCGTATATTTCTAAAGCTCTCCAGGTGATTGTAATGAAAAAGCAAGGTTCATGAACAACGGATCCCAGCATGAGCAGGCACGGAAGGCCCGAGAAGGTTGGTAAATCTGACGTCTGGGCTCCCCTCTCAGAACTTAGGCATTTGTGGATCTGAGATGGAAACCACACTTTTGCATTTCTACCAAGTCACCAAGGAATGCTGATGCAGCTTGCCTGGTGACTTCGATTTGAGGACCGTTGATTAGAACAACTTTGAGAATGGTGTTAGAGTCATTTTTTTTACACGAGGGTAAACTGAGGCTTGTGGCCATAACCGGGCCAGAACTTGCTCATGGACTTTAGGATCCATACCCTTCAACTACGTTCTAGAGCTGGGAGTGGTGGTGCACACCTGTAATCCCAGTACTTGGGAGGCTGAGACAGGAAGATCACAGGTTCGAATCCTGCCTCAGCAATTTAGTGAGGCCCTCAGCAACTCAGTGAGTCCCTGTTTAAAAAATAAAAATATAGCCGGGCATAGTGGCACACACTTGTAATCCCAGCATTTGGGAGGCTGAGACCGGAGGATCTGGGTTCGAGGCCAGCCTCAGCTACCTAGTGAGGCCCTCCGCAACTTAGTGAGACCCTGTTTCAAAATAAAGAATAAAAAATAGGGCTGGGGATATAGCTCGGAGGTAGAATGCCCCTGAGTTCAATCTCCAGTACCACAAAAAAACCCCATATATATATATATATATATATATATATATATATATATATATATATATATATATATACACATATACATACACACTAGGGCTGGGGTGTAGAGGTAGATTGTACCTGGGTTCAATCCCCAGTACCACACACATGCACACAAAGTCTACACTCTATTGCTCCGTCTTGTACCAAGTTGATCATGCCTGACTTTGCCAAAGGCGGTGCTGAGAAGCAACCACAGTTGGTTTGCACCGTCACATGAAAGTCCCAAGCTGAGCTGCATGAAGTCGGGTCCAAATTCTCCCCTCCTGGCAAGAAGGAGCTGCATTAGAGATGACAAAGCTAATTTTGCATCATTAATCAAGACAACATTAATTGCTCCACTCCTCCTAATGAAGGATCACTAATGCATACAAAAACACTTCAACCAAGACATCTTCCAAGTGGCCTCCCCTGGGCCTGCGCTCAGAGCGGCAGCTCTTCTGGATGGTTCTCAGCCCTCCGCATTGCCTGCCTCGGCGACGAGCCTGTTCCTGAGAAGGCGAAATTCCTGTCTGCAGTGGGTCCAGCCATGGGCCTCAGGCCCCCACTGAAGGAGGGCTCTGGCCTCGCTGGGATTCAGGAGTGGCTGTGGCCAGCACCCTCAGGAGCCAACACTAGCACTTACAGGGGAGAAGAGTGCACCCCTTTAAAAGACTGCTACTGCACCCCAACATTGTCCTTCCTTTCTGTTTCAAGCTAAGATTCTTTTCTTCTTCTTCTTCTTCTCCTCCTCCTCCTCCTCCTCCTCCTCCTCCTCCTCCTTCTTCTTTTTTTTGTGGTACTGGGGATGGAACCCCAGGGGCATTCTACCTCTGAGCTACACCCTTCGCCCTATTTTTTTATTTTTGAAACAGGGTCTCACTAAGTTGCGGAGGCTGGCCATGAACACGGATCCTTCTGTCTCAGCCTCCCAAGTACTGGGGTGACAAGTGTGTACCACCACGCCTGGCTCGAGCTAAGATTCTTAGGAGAAAATTGTGAAGAATTGGCCCAGGTCAATGAGTCACACTTAGGTAGCCTCGTATAGATTTCCAAATTTAATGGCTACTGCCTTTTTTATTTTTCCCCAGAAAAAAAAAAAAGTTACTTAGCATCCTTCTGGGCACTTCTACTCTCCCCATGTTTTTATTAAGTCTCCCTCCCCAATTACATCCGAGGTTACTATCACTCCCTGTCTTGCTCAAGGTCCCTGGCCCCAAGCGTCCAGTATGGCAGGACTTTCGGAATCTATGAGAGTAAATAATACTGAACTGAACATGCCCAGAAGCATTTATGCCTTCCAAGTTTCCTTTTTAAACCTGGGATCTGTGACCATAAACTGAGCATGCTCAAAAATGTGCCTGTCCGCCTGGGGTGATGGTGCGTGCATGAAATCCCAGTACTTGGGAGGCTGAGACAGGAGGATCACAGGTTTGAGGACAGCCTCAACAAGTAGTGAGGAAGACTATTCCCTGACTCTGCTCACTGCCTTCCATCTCCTCCCTGCCCCAGTGATCTGTTTTCTGAGAACAAACCCAGGAAGCTGTCTGATGCATGTTCTCTAAATGCAAGGCGTGAGGCGGCCTGTCCTGTAAAAGACTGAGGGGTGCCCCCGTCTCCCCATTCCTGGCAGAGCAAGGAACGCAGGCAAGGTAGGGAAGAAGCTCTGCCAAGATGTGAGCTCAGCTGCAGCGCGGGCTCCACCTGACCCCCTGTGGGCCGGCGCAGCGTGATTACGTCACAGAGTCCTTCCTGTCTGGGGCAGGGGCGGGCCTTCACGCCCTGCATCGGCCGGTGATTGGCAATAGACTGTTGATGACGGGAAGGGCATCCAATCCCAGGCCTTCCCAGAACTGGTATCCAGTAGACCAAGGGAGCAAGTCTCTGGACAAAGGGGAGCTGTCCAGCACTCAGAACAGCTGGATGTTGGGGCCAGAGGAAGGAGCCCTGGGGCCAATGGTACCTCCTAGAGGAACTTTGCAGAATCAAGGAGCTTCCGCCCAGTGTGTACACCTAGCAAGTGGACCTGCACATCATTTGATGTGACCTTTCTGCAGAGTTGCCCCGGGCCCTTGGCGGGCTTGCCCACCTCTCTGTATTCAAGCCTCCGCACTTCACAATGTCATCAAGATGTTTTATTGTGTCTGACTCCCCATTGAGCTCCTTGAGAGTTGGGATCCTGACCCACTCATCGATGTGACCCCAGACTCCAGGTACAAGCTGGAGCCCCTGAGTTTATTATTGACTGATATGGCCCAAAGCTTTCCTGGCCTCTTCTTCTCACTAATCCATCTCAGTGCAGACCCATCTGGCCTACCTTCAATGAAAAGGACAGCCATCAGGACCTCACGATTCTGATCTCTGTGGTTGGAGAAGCATCTTAATGCAATTGCAATTCTGCAGAAATAAAATAAAGACAGATGGTTCTCTCCAAAATAGATGAGAATGCACAGAAGGTTTAGTTATTCTTGAGCTCCTTTTGGTCCAAAGAAAGACCCACTTAATGACTCTAAAGCAAGAGGCGATAAGAAAGAGGACATGGACCATTCCTCAAGACACCCACCGGCACATCCAGAGATGGCATTTTGTGTATAGGTTATTTTGTTATTAGGAATAAAAGCAAAATAACTTGGGAATAGACATTCATTTCACAAAGCTGTGTAAACAGACATCACTATGGCATTATCACGACACGCAGAAATGGGATTTTTCAAGTATATTCTAAGACATCCTCTAGTTAAACTCAAACTCTTTCCATTTATAAAGTTAGTATTGTAATACAATATTCACAAGCAAAGAAAAAGTACACAAAAGTGGTATGACTATTATTTTAAAGGGAGCTAGGATTGAATCAAGATTGTTTCAATCTTAGTATTTGGGAGGCTGAGACTAGAGGATCCGGGTTCGCTACCAGCCTCAGCTACCTAGTGAGGCCCTCCGAAACTTAGTGAGACTCAGTTTCAAAATAAAGAATAAAAAATAGGGCTGGGGTGTAGCTCGGAGGTAGAACGCCCCTGATTTCAATCCCCAGTACCACAAAAAAAAAAAAAAAAAAGAGAGATTGTTTCAAGCTGGGCATGGTTGTGCACGCTGGTAATCCCAGTACTTGGGAGGCTGAGTCTAGAAGATCCAGGTTTGCAGCCAGCCTCAGCTGCTTAGTGAGGCTCTTCACAACTTAGTGAGATCCTGTTTCAAAAAAAATAAAGAATAAAAAATAGGACTGGGGGCATAACCTGAAGGTAGAATGCCCCAGGATTCAATCCCCAGGACCGCAAAAAAAAAAAAAAAGATTATTTCAGAGGTCTCAGTCCATGTCGGTCTGTGGGCTCCAAGACAGAAGCATCATGGCGGCAGGGCATGGTGGCGGGAGCTGCTCAGCGCATGGCAGCTGGGAAGCAAAAAGAGAGAGAAGTGACCGACTTCCTCCAAGAGGTTCATTGATTATCAATCATCAAATGAATTAATCCACGGGTGAGATCAGAGCCTCCGTAATTCAATCATTTTGCCTAAAAGCCCCACCTCTGAACCGTGCTGCCTTGGAACTATGCTTTCAACACATGAGCCTTGGGGGACAGTCTAGATGCAAACCATAACAGTACCTTTCCCCACGTGCCGTCTCCCTCTCCCTCCCCCCAAGCTAGGCACCTCTGCTCTCAGGATCCGCCAATTAGCCCACAATCAATTCTCTAGGCTTCCTCCACGATTACATGCACTTCCTATGGGTTTAGGACCCTGATCAAAACTTCAAGCTATAGATTTGAGTCTCCAGTTTGGGTTCGAGAGTTATTTGTTTGGTTCATGGGTTTAAACTTGTCTGGTGAATTCGTTATTAATTTAAACAGCTTCGATAAGCAACAAATTAATAAATGTGCAATGTAAATGACGTATCAATGTTAAATAACTTAGAAGGGGAAAAAAGATTAATTTTAAGTGCCCTCTCATGAAGCTCTTCTGGAAAGCAGATGTGCAGGGAATTATAGAAGTTCAGATCAACTATTGCGTGGGAAGCCTTGGACAGGGTTATGATGGAGACCCATCTCCTCCGGAGCAACTCCATGTCTCATTCCCTGGTTTTGGTACAGAGCCTCAAGGGAGCTACACATCTGATAACCCCTTTGGCCTTCGAGAGGAATGCATCTGAGTTTTTTTTTTTTTTTCTTTTTGCAGTACTGGGGATTGAAGATTGAACTCAGGGGCATTCGACCTCCGAGCTATACCCCCAGCCCTATTTTTTATTCTTTATTTTGAAACCAGGTCTCACTAAGTTGTGGAGTGCCTCACTAGGTAGCTGAGTCTGGCTGCGAACCCGGATCCTCCGGTCTCAGCCTCTCAAATGCTGGGATTACAAGCGTGCGCCACCATGCCCAGCTGCATCTGAGTTCTGAGTTCTGCACTGGCTCCAGATTTTCCCATGGGTCTAAACCATCAAGGGACCCATGGGGGTGTACTTGCTTGACAGCACATCCTTGCCGGAATGCTTTTTCCCTCCCCAGTCTCAAATTCCCACTCCCCAACTGTGTCTTCTCCATCTCCCAAGTAAACCAAGCTGTCTGCAAACTCTGGGTGCCAGAGTTTGCTTCTGCAGAAACCCAGACAAAAACTCTCCCACATGCAAATCCAGAGCAGCTTGTTTTCTTTCAGGTCCCCCTGTCTGAGAGCATTTTTCACACCACAGGGGGATTGGGTGTGTTTACTCGTGTGTCACCCATCTCCCTAACCAAGTGAAACTCCTGAGTTTAGTCTGGGCCCTTGTTCTTCTAGACTATCTCCTCAGAACTGCTTTGCATACAGTAGGAGCTCAAGAAATGCCTGTTAAGTGGGCTAGCAAATGAGTGGACCCTAAGGAAGCTGACAACTTACCAAATTGTTTCCAGGCACATACTCCGCCCCCACATGTATACATCAAGCTTATCTGAGATTCGAGAAAACCTTCCAGTCAAAACGGGAACCAGAGGCTGGCTGACTCTTAAAGCCTTGGCTCTAAACATTCTACTGACTTTTTCTCCATTTGAAAAAAAAAATGGTATTTTTCTATATTTTCCCTGCCATAAAGGTTTGTTGGGAACATGACGTTACTGTGGAGATAAAGCTTTAAAAAGCCTAAAACGTTTCCGCTTACGGCAGATAGGGTTCACATTTATACACGTGAGAACAGAAGAGCATGGCACACGTCCTTGACCTTCGTCAAGGACATTCTTCAAAGACCTGACATTTACAAATCACAATCAGCTTTCCTGGGTCAATCTCTATTTATATCGGTAAACTACAATGTGGCTACATGCGTATTCTTCTGTAGACAGGGCCAACTTACAATTGTTCTGACTGCTAGAAGATAGATGTTTATTTTAAAGGAGGAAACCATACAACAGCTTCCATAGCTGTGATTTTCTGCAGGGAGAAGTGTCAGTGGGAGGTTTTCAAAATGCTGGTGATGTGGTTTGGAAAGTCACGGCGATTAAAGACGAAGGGCTAGGGGCCATGGACTCGGAGGTGGCACCGGCTGAAGTGGGGAGTTGCAGGCAGCTGTGTATGAACCCACCAAGGCATCCAGGGCAGACATTCCGCACAGACCTCCGGCTGGCTGTTCCCCAACTCAGCTCCCTGGTTAACTCTCTCCTCCTTTTCTTTCAGGATCCCAATAGCAAATTTCAGCCTCCCCCCAGCCTCCACTTTCAGAGCAACTTTCATTCTTTATTTAATTTTTGTTGTTGTTGTTGTTGCAGTACTGGGGATTGAACTCAGGGGCATTCTACCCCCGAGCTACACCCCTAGTCCTATTTTTTATTCTTTATTTTGAAACAGGATCTCACTAAGTTGCAGAGAGCCTTACTAAGTAGCTGAGGTTGGCTGAGAATGTGGATCCTCTGGTCTCAGCCTCCCAAGTACTGGGATTACAAGCCTGCACTACCACACCTGGCCACTCTATTCATTAACATATGCTGACATCCATGCCCACAGGATCTCCTCCTTTCTTTCTTTCTTTCTTTCTTTCCTTCTTTCTTTCTTTCTTTTTTTTTTTTTTTTTTTTGCAGTACTGAGTATGGAACCCAGGGGCATTCTACCTCCAAGCTACACCCCCAGCCCTTTTTATTCTATATTTTGAAACAGGGCCTCACTAAGTAGCTGAGGCTGGCCTCGAATCTGCGATCCTCCTATCTCAGCCTCCCAAGTACTGGGATGACAAGCATGCCACCACGCCCTGCAGACCTCCTCCTTCAAGTGGCTCTCTTTAGTTAGGTTCCCCATGAGCAGAGTCTGAACCTGGGATTGGTGTACACAGGGTTTAGGAAGGGTTCGCTCTCAGGATAAACAAGGAGCAGAGAAAAGCTAGCTAAGATGGGGGGCCGGGGGAAGCTGAGCAAGAACTGATTCCAGCCGGAGTCTGGCTTCAGCCTGATCCACAGGGAATGCTGGAGTACGGATTTCACCATGGATCTGGTTTCACTTTGAGGCAAGGGGCAGCCATTGGACTCCCCATGAGAGTGGTCATTACCCTGGCCTGCCCTGGGGCAAGGATGATTAGCTCTGAACATCATTTGGAGAAGGAGCAGCTGGGAGCCGTTAGCAACCCAGACTCACAGAACCTAGGAAACGGGGGACCAGCCTGAGGGAACCAAGAGCAGCGTAGCAATGAGTTAATGAGTCCCTTCATAAGATTCGGGTACTAGAGAGGACGTAGGTCTTGATACTTCTGGTGTGCTCATTTGGAATCCTATATTCCCATTTGGGCACGTCATTTGATGATGATTGTGTTAAAAGCAATGGCTATTTTACTTCCCTCCCTGGGAAGACTCCTGAGCCATCTTTCCCCGTTAGCAACTTCTATAATCTCATCTTTGCTGCACGTCCAAAGTAAACAAAACCCTGGGGCTTATGTCTTAGTTGAGTGGTTATTATTTTGGGGCCACTGGTCTAAGAGCTTTATATGTGTTATCTCTTTTAGCTCTCATACAAACGGGGGAGGGACTGTTAGTCTCCATGTAAAATGCTCTAATGATTAAAGCAAGAAGTAGGACTGCAGAACTCCTTTTTGAAGCCATCTTTACTTATCAAAACCTGACAGCGAATATAGGTAAAGAAAGAAGCAAGGAAGGAAAAGAGAAGCAGGCAGGCCTTAGAGCAATTTGACTTATAAATTGTGACCAAAAAATTATAGACAAGAACACTTTAAGAACCCGTATTCTCTCTATGATTATATAACTAATATATGTAATATAACTATTACCAAATGCAATTAGACAAGAGGAAGAAAACCATTTCTAAGCCAAGGGTGGTGGCGCACGCTTGTAATCCCAGTACTTGGGAGGCTGAGACAGGATTGCAGGTTCGCAGCCAGCCTCAGCTATTTAGTGAGGCCCTCTGCAACTAAGTGAGACCCTATTTTTAAATCAAAATAGGGCTGGGGAGGGGGGGCAGCTCAGAGGCAGAATGCTCCTGGGTTCGATCCCAAGTACAGTAAAAAAAACCAAAACAAAACAGAAAACAAAAACAAAAAAGGAAAGAAAAGAAAAACAGATCTAACGAAAATATCTGCAAGACAGAGGCAAAAATACTACCCTGTATAGGGGCTATAATATTATCCTCAAAGAGTTTAGCATTATGCAATATTACACCCAAGAATCTAAGAAATCCATTGTATCTTAAAATTCAGTGATCATATTCTTTCCTCCAAGGCGATATTTATGACCTAGATGTGCTTAACTTGTACACGATGTCCATCTTGAAGATTGACGAGTGTATGAATTAAAGATGCATCTTAGAGAAAGCCAGATTCCTAGGGGCCTTTGTTCTGATGCCTCAAATTGGTCTCTTGCCTTTTCACGTGCATTTTTTTTCTGTTTGTTCACCCATAAAAGGGATGATCTAGGTGTCCAATATCAAGATTTCAGTTCCAGAGATAAACTTTATCTTTACAGAGGTTTCATGTTGTTCTGCTAGGGACTTTGGGACTAAACATGGAAGAAAGGAAGTTATTAACTAAAGGGATACATGGTGAGAAAATTGATCATCATGCTGAGAAATGATGCACACACTCTGAAGTTGGACGGGGTTACTCTCCCCTTTCAAACTCTTTTTGTGATCGATAGGTATTTTGAATGAATTTGTGTTATTTGTAAAATCAAATGTTGCCACATGTGTACCTTTCTGTAGATTCAACCAAAATATAATTTTTCTAACGGCTAGAAGATAGAGTCCCCCCCACACACACCTTTTTTTTTTTTTTTTTTTTTTTTAAGAAAGAAGGAAACTATGCAAGTATCTTCGGTTGCTGCGATATGGGTGGAAATGTTAACTCTCTTATACATTAAATTGTAAAGATTTTAAAGGCAATATGCCTCTCAGCTGGGAAGCCTAAAGTAGGAATAAACAGAAGGAGAGTGGGATGGTAAGGAAGCAAATAATCTTGCAGATTTTTTTTTCAATTCTCAAAAAATAAATTCGAAGAAGTAGGCTTTTCCACAACAGGAAATATTAGAACTCTTCCAGATTCCCGCTAAACAAACCATTAACTTCTCAATGCGAAGCAGGGATAGACTTCCTGGGAAGCAGTAATGTTTCCAGAAAATAAGAAACGTAAATATTTTTGCCTGACAACTCTGATTTGACAATTACAAACCATTATAAGCAAAATAGAGAAGATTAGAAGAGAGAGTCAAAGTATCAGTAAGCAAGTCTATATTCCTAGTACGGCCACTTGGCTTTGTGAGCCAAGAAAAGTTACTTAACTTTGCTAAGTGAACATTTTTTTTTTTTCATTTTAAAATGGAAATACTACTAATAATGTGGTGGTGGACTATTATTAACATGAATAAAGCAACTGAAACAAAAGAGTCTATATAGCATGCTATCCTTTTTGTAGCAGAAATAATGAAATAAAACACTACATGTATGTCTGTTTATTTTTGTAAAAGGACACACAGGAAAGTTAAACCAAAAACCAACACAATTGGTTACCTCAAGGGTATGGACGAAAATGCCACAGAAAGATTGGGGCACGAGGTGACACATCTCTGATTAGTTGGCTTTATATAATTTCCAGTTTGGAATTATATTGTGTTTATATGAATAAAAATAAAATGTAAAGATCATCAAGGTTAAGAAGGGAAACCCTAAAATAGAATACAAAGACTATATTTCAAATGAATAACATAACACAGTGAAGGAGAAAATACTAAGAACTCACCTGAGTAACTTTCTTTCTTTTTTCTTTTTGGTACTGGGAATTGAACCCAGAGGCATTCCACCTCTGAGCTACACCCCCAATTCTATTTTAATTTTTATTTTGAAACAGGGTCTCACTAAGTTGCAGAGGGCCTTACTGAATTGCTGAGGCTGGCTGCAAACCTGTGATTCTCCTGTCATTGCCTCCCAAGTACTAGGATTACAAGAGTAAACCACCATGCCTGGCTCCAAGTAACTTTTTGATATAGTATTTTTTCTTTTTGTGGTACTGAGGATTAAACCCAGGGGTGCTCTACTTCTGAGCTACATGCCCAGCCCTATTTTAGTTTTTATTTGGAAACAGGGTCTCGCTAAGTTGCTGAGTGCCTTGCTAAGTTGCTGAGGCTGACTTCTAACCTGCAATCCTCCTGTCTCAGCCTCCCAAGTATTGGGATTCCAGGCATGAACTACTATTGGCGTAGTTACTCTGGTGAGTTCTTAGTATTTTCTCCTTCACTGTGTTATGTTATTCATTTGAAATATAGTCTTCGTTTGTATTCTACTTTAGGGTTTCCTTTCTTAACCTTGATGATCTTTACATTTTCAACTCAGTTGAAAAAGAACTGTGAATAAATTTTGAACTCTAGTTAGTAGAGAGTTTGCCCTGACCCCCCCCACCTACCTCCAGTGTTGCGTGTAGGCAATTCTAAAACTTCTTTTTATAATTCTAAGTTTGAGCAACTAAGTAAACATATTGAAGATAAGAAAGCTAAAATGAAATCTGT
Source organism: Graphiurus murinus (assembly GCA_004027655.1). Taxonomy (NCBI): domain Eukaryota; kingdom Metazoa; phylum Chordata; class Mammalia; order Rodentia; family Gliridae; genus Graphiurus; species Graphiurus murinus. The sequence goes on from PVLC010016269.1 coordinate 34,769, forward strand.
AGTGTTAGATTGGAATTGAAAGTATCCCATGAACTCATGGTGTCTGGTCTAGAAATCATAGATGCTAGATGGATGGATAGATAAAGAGGTAGATGCTAGACAGACAGTCAAAATGTGTGCACGTGGACCTACAAATTTCCCATCTCTGCCCACTGAGAGTCTAAAGCTATGGCACAGCAGGGACAGTGAGCACACCTAGCACCCAGACCTTGGTTTCTAAATACCATTCTCTGATAACAGAAACTGTAGGTCCCTGGAGAATGGCTAATTGCGTGGATGATGTTGAGAAAACATAAGATAAGCCCTGTGCATTTGGTTGTGCCAGAAAGTAAGTAAGAAAGCGTTAAAAGACTGATAGGGACTTGATAGGACAGAAGAGCTAACTTAAAGGAGGATGACAGGTCAAATTCGAGCACCAAGCAGAACAGTGACAATACTAAATTAGAACACCTTGAATTAGAAAAGAATCCATGGGCTCATAGTGATATTCAAAATTGGAGATGAAAGGGGGAAGCCCTGCTCTTTATAGATGACTAGTGGTAATACAGATAGGAAAATTAATAGAATTAGAGGGTAATCATTATTTTACAACTCCAGGACGATCATTGATTTAGAGAAGTGTTATCAATAAATACCAACACCATTTGGTGAAAAGTTCTTGGGAAACAGAACTACTTCCTCCTACAAATTACTTCCCAAGTGCAAAGAGAAAAGTTACCTTTGAAATGGGGGGGGGGGGGAGTGCAAGGACATTACTTTTGCTTAAGAAAGTTACTTTCCAGCCGGGCGTGGTGGTGCACGCTTGTAATCCCAGCATTCGGGAGGCTGAGACCGGAGGATCTGGGTTCGCGGCCAGCCTCAGCTACCTAGTGAGACACTCTGCAACTTAGTGAGACTCGGTTTCAAAATAAAGAATAAAAAATAGGGCTGGGGGTGTAGCTCGGAGGTAGAATGCCCCTGGGTTCAATCCCCAGTACCGCAAAA
>PVLC010016270.1:0-35932 GCA_004027655.1 Graphiurus murinus
AACAACAAACTGCAATGTATTATTTGTGATGACACCTTCGAAACTACTAGGATGCTTGGAAACATGGAATGCTGGATTTACCAACAATCCCCTCAAACATTTTTAAATGAAAATAAAGGATGAAAAAATATTATTGGCAGAATTTCTTAGTAGTACTCCAGACTATTAATGAGATTTAGTTGCATATGGTTCAGCAAAAGAAAAGATGGTTCACAGTTATTGAAAAATGACTCTTCAAACATCAGTAAAAATGGTCCATGTGGTTTTTAATGTTAAGTCAATTGATAAATTAAAATTTACAATTCTTCATAATAATGGTATTTCTAGTCAAATCTGTACTGCTACAGAACACCCTGGAGTCATGCTTCTCTTGTGGTTAAGATTCCATATCGAGCTTGAGATCCATCCCCCGAAGAGCACAGAACCTGAAAATCGTTCAACTCTTCTAGTGTACACAAACTGCCACCATGTGTGTGAATGTGTGTGTGTGTGTGTATGTGTGGTGGTGTTTAAATTTAACCTTGTATACAATGGATTAGGCATAGTTTCAAAACTGGAAAATGTTTTGTTGGTCCATATCTATAAAACTGGAAAAATAATAGTAAAATTGTAGCTGGGTGTGGTGGCGCACACTTGTAATCCCAGCATTTGGGAGGCTGAGACCGTAGGATCCGGGTTCTTGGCCAGCCTCAGCTACCTAGTGAGGCCCTCTGCAACTTAGGGAGACCCTGTTGCAAAATAAAGAATTAAAAATAAAAATAAGGCTGGGGTATAGCTCAGAGGGAGAATGCCCTTGAGTTCAATCCCTAGTACTAAATAAATAAATAAATAAATAAATAAATAAATAAATAAATAAATAAATAAATATTTTAAAAAATAGTAGAATTGTGAATGATAGGACCAGGAGATGTAAAGAAAACTATTAAGATGTTGTTAAAGGCCACTAATAACTGTTAGGTTTAGAAATCAGCAACAACAGGAATTCTTTGTGCCAGCCATCTCTCTAAATAATTCTTCTGTATCTTGAGAGTGTTCATGGTGAAGGTTATTAAGTTTATTCAAGAGAGCACACCAAATACCCAAGATATGGGCATGTTTTGTTCAAATTGAAGCTAACCATACCCTCACACTGAAGAATACCGAAGTTCATCCATTGCCCTAAGGAAACATCAGGAAAAGTATTAAGCAGAGTGAATAAACAAAGAAATGACAGTCACATTTTTCTAGTAGAAAGCAATCTCATTTAGCAAGCAATCTCATTTTCACAGATGATGTTTGGGATTTAAAATTTAACGGGGGTTGTCGATATTTTTAATGAACATAAATGTACAACTTAGGGAGGAAACAACAATGTAATTCAGCAAGTCAAACATATCCAGGATTCAAAGACATTTTATTATGGCAAATAAGACTTAAAAGCAATCAGCAAACTCCTATGTGCCCCTAATATTGTTGCAACATATCGAAAAGGACATTATTAGTAAAGACAGTGTGACTGAAATAAAATAAGGGGTATTGTTACATTTCACTTATTGGTTTCAAATTTGTAGTCACTGTTTTCCAGAAGAGAAATTATAAATATCAGAAGCTGCGAGCAGTGGTACATGCCTATAATCCCAGCTACTCAGGAGACTAAGGCAGGAAGATTGTAAGTTCAAGGATAGCCTGGGCAACTTAGCAAGACCCTGTCTCAAAATTAAAAGTAAAAGAGGATATAGTTCAGTGGTAGGAGCACTTGCGTGTCTAGCATGTTCAAGGCCCTGGGCTCAATCCCCAGTACAAAAAAAAAAAGAAGGAAAGAAAGAAAAGTAATTCTTCTTTTGTGAAGTGTTTATTTAGATACTTTGCCCATTTTTTTATTGGGTTATTTGTTTTCTCAGTTGTGAGTTTCTTGAGTTCTCTGTATATCCTAGATATTAGTCCTCTATCAGAGGGTAGCTGGCTGGCAAAAATTTTCTCTCACTCTGTGGGCTCTCTGTTGAGGTTCTTGATAGTTTCCTTTGCTGCACGAAGCTCTTCAGTTTAATGCAATCCTATGTATTGATCTTCCTTTGAGTTGCTTGGAAACATCCTAATGTACATGATGTACTTTCACAAACATATCAAAGTCAATCACTAAACTGAACTTGAGAAGGAGGGAGGGCAAGGAAGTGGGGATGGAATTGGGAAAGGGTTAAATGAGAAATGTGTGCATGTATGCCTTTACCAGCTTATATCTAACAAAGATGTATGATTACAATGCACCAATAATTTTTTTTAAAAAAAGAAAAGAAAAGTAATACCAAATAAATATCAGAGAAAACTTTTCAAATCAAAGAATGGGTTTTCTTTTCAAAACACTGAGTCCATAATTGACCTAAATTTAGTATCCAGAAGTGGATTATTGCAGTTTAGTTCTTCATTTGTACTAATGAATGAGTACTGGAGATTGAATTCAGGGGCATTCTACCTTTAAGGTACACACACAGCCCTTTTTAATTTTGAAATAGGGTCTTGCTGTGTTGCTGAGGCTGGACTAGAACCTGCAATCCTCATGTCTCAGCCTCCCAAGTGCTGATATTACAGGTATGCACCACCATGCCCAATTACATCATCATTTTAGAATAATTTAAGAAGAATTTCCATCGGTAGACTATAAGAATGTATCCCTATTGTGTTTTTGGTTCTTCTTCTGTAATAAGAACAAATGTTGTCCTACAAAACTTTTGATTCTGTTGTGTGGGGGAAGAAGGAATGTAATACTTTGCCATGCCAAAAGTATTTTTACTGAGAGATACGGGGTTTTTTTGTTTGTTTTTTGGGTTTTTTTTTTTTTTTTTTTTTTGGTGGTACTAGGGGTTGAAACCAGGGGATTCTACCTCCAAGCTACATCTCCAGGCCTAATTTTTATTCTTTATTTTGAAATAGGGTCTTGATAAGTTGTGGAGGGCCTCACTGAGTAGCTGAGGCTGACTGTGAACCTGCAATCCTCTGGTCTCAGCCTCCCGAGTACTGAGATTACAAGGGTATACCACCACACCTGGCAGAGAGACATGATTTTTTAAAAGGCTGAAAAGTTTTGATTTGCATCTCTCTGATTGCTAATGATGTTAAACATCACCTCATACATTTATTGGCCATTTGTACTTCTTTTTTGAAGTGTCTATTTAGATCCTTTGCCCATTTTTTGATTGGGTTATTTGTTTTCTTAGCTGTGAGTTTCTTGAGTTCTCTGTATATCCTAGATATTAGTCCTCTATCAGAAGAGTAGCTGGCAAAAATTTCCTCCCACTCTGTAGGCTCTCTGTTGAGGTTCTTGATAGTTTCCTTTGCTGCATAGAAGCTCCTCAGTTTACTGCAATCCCATGTATTGATCTTCCTTTGAGTTGCTTGTGCTTTTGGGGTCTTGTTGAGAAAGTTTTTACCTGTGCCTATGTGTTGAAGTGTTGGTCCTATGCCTTCTTCAAGTAGCTGCAAGGTCTCTGGCCTGACTTCCAGGTCCTTGATCCACCTTGAGTTGACTCTTGTGCAGGGTGAGAAGGTGAGGTTTATTTCCATTTTCCTGCATATGGCTAACCAGTTTTGCCAACACCATTTGTTAAAAGAGGCTATCTTTTTTTCCAGTGTATATTTTTGGCTCCTTTGTCAAAAATCAGTTGGCTGTAAGCATGTGGGTCTCTTTCTGAATGTTCTGCTCCATTGGTCTATGTATCTGTTTTTGTGCCAATACTATGCTGGGTTTTTGTTGTTGTTGTTGTTGTTGTTTTTGTTTTGGTGGTACTGGGGATTGAACCTAGGGGCATTCTACCTCCAAGCTCCACCACCAGCCCTATTTTTTATTCTTTATTTTGAAACAGGGTCTCACTAAGTTGCAGAGGGTCTCACTAAGTAGCTGAGGCTGGCCACAAACTAACAAATCTCCTGTCTCAGCCTCCCAAGTACTGGGATTACAAGTGTGTGCCACCACACCTGGCTGTGGTTGAACTAATTTGCAATCCCACCAACAGTGTAGAAGAGTTCCAATTTCTCCACATCCTTGCAACATTTATTGTTTTTTGACTTCTTGATGATTGCCATTCTGATTAGTTGTAATCTCAGTATAGTTTTGATTTGCAACTCTGTAATTGTTAATGATGTTGAACATTTTTTTCATGTATTATCAGCCATTTGTATCTCTTCTTTTGTAAAGTATCTATTCAATTCAACTTATCAAAATCAATTGCCCATTTCTTAATTGAGTTTTTTTTATTGTAAAGTCATTTAAGTTCTTTGTATATTCTATATATTGGTCCTCTATCAGAGGAACAGCTGGTAAAGATCTTCTCCCATTCTGTAGGTTCTCTCTTTACTCTTGATGGTTTCCTTTGATAAGCAGAAACCTTTTAGTTTAATGTCATCCCACTTATTAATTCTTGTTTTAATTTCCTGAGCTTTGGGGGTCTTATTGAGGACGTTTCTACCTGTGCCTATGTGTCAAAGTGTTGGACCTATGCCCTCCTCTAGTAGCTTCCCAGTCTCTGATTTAACTTCCAGGTCTTTGATCCAACTCAAGTTGACTCCTGTGCAAGATGAGAGGTAAGGATTTAGTTCCATGTTCCTACAAATGGATAACTAGTTTTCCAACACCATTTGTTGAAAATACTGTCTTTTCTTCAATGTATGTGTCTGGCACCTTTGTTGAAAATCAATTGGCTATAAGTATGTGGATTTGTTTCTGTATCTTCTATTCTGCTCCATTGGTCTATGTGTCTGTTTTTGTTCCAATACCATGCTATTTTTATTACTATAGCTAAAGGAGAAGGGGCATTAGGAGAGACATTTTATTTGAGTAACTGTGGGTTGCTAAGGACCAGGAAGGACTCTGGATCTCTTCTGGGTTGGGAACAGATTGTGGATGACCTTGAATTCTAGGCCACGGGGATCCCCGGTTACAAATGGCTACGAGTGACAGGAGTGGTGTGTGCAGGTCCACACCCTGGGCACTACAGCCAGTGAGGCACCTCAGTGAGATGAGAGGAAGAGCTGCAAAGTTTTGGTGGCCAGCAAAGGTAAGCATACGAGGCCCTGAACATGCCAAAAGACTTGAAGGAGCTGGAATCTGGATGGTAAGGACACGAGGAAAGGGAGACAATGATGGAAATGTGTGCAAGGAAACCATCACTGTTCACACTTAGTAGAGAACAGGTGTGCCCTTGACGGGCTGTTGAGTGCTTTCTGAACTGAGAGGGTCTAGCCCCCACCCTTCATTTTATGAAGGTAGAATAACATCAAAGCAAGGAACAGACATGAGAAAGAATTGCTAGATGTGAGGGAGGGCAGAGTTAGATTTAGGTCAGTCTTAGTTTCCTTTTTATCAAAAGAGGATGAGTATCCATACAGTATCCTAGGGATGCTACAAGGATTGGCTGAAATAATAAATGTGAAATGCTAAGCTGGGGATTGAGCCCAGGGGCACTATACCTCCAAGCTACACCCCCAGCCCTGCTTTTTATTCTTTATTTTGAAACAGGGTCTCACTAAGTTGCGGAGGGCCTCACTAAGTAGCTGAGGCTGGCTGCAAACCCATGATCCTCCTGTCAGCCTCCCAAGTACTGGAATTACAAGTGTGCGACACCTGTGGTTGAACTAATTTGCAATCCCACCAACAGTGTAGAAAAGTTCCAATTTCTCCACATCCTTACAACATTTATTGTTTTTTGACTTCTTGATGATTGCCATTCTGACCCATAATATGCACTCAATCATAATTAGCCATTATCAACAACAGACTATATAATGTTTAGAATCTTTGTACTTCTTTAAACCCATTACTTTTATCATGCTATCATATTCCATGCACATTGTTTGCAGAAAGAAAGTAGACAAGGCTTAGGATAAAAAAATAAATCTGTTGAATGTCTGAATGGATTTATTTTAAACCCATAGTAGAGACAACAGCTTGAAAGGCAAGACTTCCTTTTATCCCCAAAGCTGTGCATCTTGAAAAAGAACAAAACAAGTGGGTAGCTCTTTCCTTGTTTTTGGTATGGTGCCTGCCCAACACCCGCCTTCCTGAATCAAATGAACTCACTATTAAGGCAATATTTCTCAAGCTGTGGGTTGAGACACACTTTGGGACCATGCAGTTGATTTATTGGGATAAAAACACATTAAAAGAAACAAAATACAATGGAATAGAAAATATCAGAGTACATACCAGGAACAATGGCTCAGGCCTATAATCCTAGCTACTCAGGAGGCTGAGGCAGGAGTATCACTTGAGCCCAGGAGTTCCAGCCCAACCTGGGCAACATACTGAGACCCAGTCAAAGTGCACTGCAAGATACTGGTAAATACTGTTTCATAAAACTCTTGTTCCATGCATGCTCTATGCCTGCACTCAGCCATGATGTAAAATGTGTTTTCTACTATAGTCACCATTGAATCTGTACATCACCATGGTCTCAGTAGCAGAGGACACGTGTCTCTCCTCTTGGAATGTAGAACTGTACACCCAAGAATGTAGAAATTCACCATTGGAATGTAGAAATTCACCCAGGAGAACTGTCAAAGGCGTGCATACAAGGCCCTGAACAAACCAAAAGACTTGAAGGAGCGCCGAAGTCTGGATGGTAAGGACATGGGGAAAGGGAGAAATGAGGGAAACTTGGACATCAGGAACTGAAGCGGGCTTGGGACAATGGGCCATACAAGAAGAGCCACTCATCAGGGGAAGCTGGTGAGGACAGAATGCCATCACTGGTGAGCATGGTGGTGGACCTCGTTTCCCCCTAACCAGCACCATGCCCACACTGCCCCAGACCCATGTGCTCTGCACTTACAGAGACCAAGAGACTGTCGGGGAGTAAAGAGAAGGGAGCTCCTGGCTGTTGCCCCTAAACGCGAGCATGTTTTAAAACAGAACTGAATGAGTTTATCTTGAATTAGGAAGATTGCATTTTAAGCAGACTTTGGAGGCCGAGTTAATGATCTAAGTTCTAAGAAAATAAAGTTCTATCCCTGAACATCAGGGCTGTGACTGTATAAAATATCAAACATGGCATATTACTAATGAGGCTTTTGGATTTGTTCATTTAAAAGTCATGAGCAGTCTCCAAAAGGGCAGTTTCTGTAGACTGGTTAGGACAAAAGCCAGATGGGAATGAGATCAGGACCAAGTGGCCAGATTAAACTGCTCTTTGAAGACACTGGCAAGGAGAGTGGGTATGGAGGAATATGGATAGAAGGCCTGAGGGAAGGTTCTGTTTGTTTTTAATGGAGAAACCCAAGAACCAATAGAATTTGTAGGCAGATGAGAAGTGCTTACACAGAGCTATGCTTGGGTAAAAGCAGGAGCCAGTGCACATCAGATACGTTTTTAATTAGGGCAAAAATGGATCATATTAGTAAAGGGAAGGTGACGTCACACAGTGGTGGCTTTCACTGTGGTGCCTGCAGGGTGGCGTATGGAATAGGAAGCAGGGCCTAATGTGCATTGACCAGTACTGTCTTTTCCTTTGGACTCCCAACACTACCTCTTTCTTAAAGCCCAGCAACCTAGCACCTGTAAAGGTTGGGGCCCTTGGGGAAAGGTTCCCGAGTCCCTCCTCCCAGGAGCCTCATTTATTCTTACGGCTCTGTTGAGGTGACAGGTTGATTTCCCAATTCAGGAACTCAGGATTGGCAGGGTCCTTGGCTAATGTGATGGAGAAGAATTTCAGCACACGATAGTCAGAGACATGGACAGAAGTTCATTGGGGGAAAAGGGAAGAAATACACATTCAAGAGAGAATGCGAGTCACGTCAAGATGAGGAAGGCATTTTGTGGAGTTCAGGGCTCTCTTCTTATAGAGGACTTTCATGAGGGGCAGACTAGAGGAGGTATGTGAGGATGAGCTCAGCCCAGTCGTCCCCAAGGCAGTTTATGGTGATCTGGTAGTCTGGTCAGCTTTACAGAAGATGATCTCAGTCTGGTAGTACCAAGGCGGTTCTTCATGGTCCAGTGATCTGGTCAACCTGAGTCCTCAGACTGATTGAGGTCCTCATTATCTGATTGACAGATAAGCTGGAGAGTGTCCAAAATTAGAGGTTTCTCAAAATATCATACCTGTCTTGTTATCAGGTTCAGGGCAATTATAGTTTCTTTCGGTTAACTCTAGGATCTACAAGTTTCCCAGAAATTTGGGAGTCAGGCCTCAGAAAGAGAACTGGTTTGGGCAGTAAGAGCTGAAGCACTTCAGCTCCAGGTTCTTATATTAAAGTTATATTTTACTTTTCCTTCTTATCTGTCTCCTTTCTACTTACTTGTTTCTTCTATTATACATCAGCTCAAATTCCTCCTCATTTGAACCCATTATCCAAGGGTGTTGATTCCCTGGGTCTCTGTTCTCTGATCACCTCTCTCTCTTTGATAACCCTTTTCTGCATTCTCCACAATTACACCGGTTTCTGGTCCCAGGGACCAATTCTATACAGGAACTCTAATGGAGAGTTCAAAATTGAGGCGAAGGATCTTTGCTAAATGAGTCTCTCAAAACCCGACTCCCTCCACTCCCCACCCCCGCCCCAAACAAGGGTTGTCTGTCTCAGGCGGCAATCATTCCTGCTCTCCCAGCCCTCCCTCGGTGTCAAAGACTTCTCTGAGAAGGAGGCATGACATCACTTCCTTTGAGTGCTTCTGTCTTGGCCAGCTTCCTACCCAGCACTCTCAGGTCGCAGACCCACTAAGAAGTGAGGCTGTGGTCAGAGCTGGGCACGCCCCAAGCTCACCCTCCTTTCCCTGCCTCACCTTCCAGTGTAGCTCCCAGAGGCCTGGAGGAAGCAGCCGCCCTAAGAGCACCTCACCGAGAGCTCCTTTAGAAGCTACTGGGCACTGCAATGATGAAGAGCCACCACTAGGTGGCCGCCTGAGACCTTGTTTGTTTCTGTAGGCGCTGTGCTGGTGGCAGAGACCAAACCGTGTGGTGTTGTGGTGTGGTGGTGGTGGTAGGGTGTGTGTGTGTGTGTGTGTGTGTGTGTGTGTGTGTGTGTGTGTGTGTGTGTGTGTCTGTCTGTCTGTCTGTCTGTCTGTCTGTCTGTCTGCCTGTCTGTCTGCCTGTCTCCCAGTAGGGAGAACAGGGAGACAAAGGCAGAAGTTTAAGAAAAAACAATGCTAAAAAGCCTAAGCAAGTTAGAGGGTTATTCTTTTTCTTGATGCCTATAATGGAAGTAGCACAGAGCTAATAAGAAGCAGAATTCCCTGAAGACCTTTAATTGTTTTTACCTCATCAGTTTGTTATTTAGCAAAGAAACTGAATCCTTTGCCCGCTAACACTTTGGCTACTGAAAATGAATCAGAAATGAGGATGTTGCAAGAGATCTGAACTCCTCTAAGATGCTGATTCAGATTCGTTTTCACTCATAATCAGAAATGTAATGATTGCCTACCGTGTACCACACCCCGGGGTAGGTGCTAAGGATACAGCTGTGAACAACAGTGACATGACCCCTGTACTCTCACAGAACTGACATTTTAGAAAAACGCATATATGGAGAAAAATGTATGCAACCTCTCCATTATGTGCAATTCTGTGTTTCCATGACAATATTCTTCCTTTGCCTAGCCCTTACATGTAGAAGGATGGGATAATATTCAATTAATCCACCAAAATTAGATGCTGCACAAGTTTCTTGGAGTAGGGTTGTGGTGAAATTCCCACTATAGAGAGTTCCAGCAAGAAATGATGCCGTGGTGCTTCCAAGTCTCTTTTCTCTATCCATTGCCTTCTTCTTCAGTCATCTGAGGACCAGAACATACCATCTGAGATACAGGCTACTCCTGGAGCAGAAAGCTCAATGAGCACTCTGAAGCCCAGAGACGGAAATACATGATTGGAAAATAAGAAAGAAAAGTGTTCCCAAATCCAGAACACCAGGACGATTATGGAAAAACTCAGAAGACAAAGGTGTGGCATTTCTAATCGCTGCCAAATGTACTCCTCCAGCCAAGTCAAACATGACACAATGGGGCTAGCTTCCAGATGTCCCAGATGAGGAAATAAAAATTCTAGCCTCCGCATGGGCATTGCAGTCGGGACTGGGAGATGTCTGATTTGATCTGCAGAAGGCTGGGGTAGAATTTACCCCTGTGCATCCATACATGAGCTCATGTGAGAACGAGTTAAGAGAAAGGCTATTCGTGTAGAATCTCAGACATCAGAGCTGTGAGTTACCATGATAACTTAATTTGTCTTCTCCTTTTACAGGTGCAAAAATCAGATTTGCAAAGAAGAGGCTGTTGCCCAAGATCTCAGAGTCACTGTGGACAAAACTGAGATTATAACTCAGTATTTGCAGTCCCAGTTCACAACTCCAGTCTGTTTTATCTGCTCTTACAGTGTGCTGCATATGTCATGATCACTATGAATTCTATTATGTAAGACTATAATGCACCAATAAAGGATAAAAAATTTAAAAAGGGTGTAGCTTAGAGGTAGAATGCCCCTGGGTTCAGTTCCCAGTATCAAAAAAAACATATATATATATTTTTTTTTGATATATATATATATATATATATGCCAGGAGTGATGATACACACCTGTAATCCCAGTACTGGGAGGCTGAGACAGGAGGATCACAGGTTCACGGCCAGCCTCAGCAACTTAATGAGGCCCTCTGCAGCTTAGTGAGATCTTGTTTCAAAATAAAATAGAGTTGAAGATGTAGCTCGGAGGTAGAACTCTCCTAGGTTCTATCCTCAATATAAATAAATAAAAAAAACATGGGATTAAGTTAAGGCTCTTGAGATTATCCTTGATTAAGGTGACTCCTAACTTCAGTGCTGAGAAGAGAGAAGACCCAGGGAGAAGAAGGCAATATGAAGACAAAGATTGGAGTGACGCCTCTACAAGTCAGGGAGCATCAAGGATTGCCAGCAGCCAGCAGTATCTAGAGAAGAAGCATGGAATAGATCCCCCTGAGAGCATCCAGAAGAAACCCTGATAGCACCTTGCTTCAGAAGAAACCCAATGTACCTTGCTTTTGGACTTGCCCTCAGAACTGTGAGAGAATAAACTTCTATTGTCTTAAGTCACCAAGTGTGTGGTACTTTGTTACTGCAGCTGTAGGAAACTCATACATGGGTATTTCTTAGTTCCTTTCACTAACTTTATTCCATACCTCCCTCACCTTAGAAAAGAGTTTAACTGCATTAACCCATCACAGTTATGTGAGGCCATTGCTAGGGGCAGGAGAAAATTTGCTCAGGAAGGGTTCTCTTGGAAAAACTGAAAATGTTGGACTTAGCCACTAACTAAAACCAGTCTCAAGAAGTCCTCAGGAAAGGCCTCTCAAATGCTCTACAGCTGTCCCCAGTATGACCTAGAAGCAGCATCAGTGGGGAAAAGAACACAACAGAGTTTCCCCACCCTAGATAAGAGTGTGGTCATAAATGGCTTGTGTCAAAATTGTGTTGTCTCTGGCAATAGGAGAGGTCATATCAGTGTGATTATTCCTTTATCACCCAAGTCTTTAAATGACTTTGGATGGTGCAGGGGATGGGGGTCATGCCTCGAGTGAATTTAAAATAGAAATGGAATTTTAAGTAACATTATAACCAAATCTGTTGCATAATGCAATGACTTCAAGAATATTTTTCCTTTTTTATGTGGTTGTTGGCAAGTATCTGGAATGGGAAACAGGACCATCCTTTTGGGAGGCTTTCTCTTTGTGTTTCTCAATGCTGCCGAAATAAACACACAATTTTAATTTGTTCCCCAAAGGAAAGAATAAAAAGCTCCACTTAAGACTAGTCAGAGTTGCTGGAAGAGCCAGGAAATAGCTTTTGTGGTTGATTTGTTTGTGTGTTTGTTTTTCTTCGTTGTTCTCCAAGAAATCAAGTTAAGACAGTAGCTGCCCTGTGGGTAAAACATTCATTCCAAAGGCCAAAGAGATTGATACTTTTGCTGAAACTGTCTCATGTCCTGAGCACATCTCTCTGCCTGTGCTTGTGGCATCCCAAGGACTGGGCTCCAAGCCACGGCTTAAACAAGTCAACAGTGTCATTCTAAGGAAAGCAGGACAGTTGGTATCAAATGTGGTTAGAACAATGTTACCTGGCAAATTCCATTTTGAGCCCAAGCTGAGGCTTAAACATGTCAGAGAATGGACCTAAACTGCCAGGTACACAAGAAAAGGTAATAATTTGCAGGTTTGTTGTATAAGCTGACATAGAAGGGAGGAGGTTTCGCCAGCTGGTGGAAGGCAAAAATGAAGACCAGCATGGAATTTATTCCATAACCTGGCACCATAGCTGGTGTCTGAATCCTATAGAAAACGAGCACTGAGCAGAAGTCAAAGGAGCAGTTTTCATGAAGGAGTCTGTTAAGGCCCAAGGCCAGAGTGTCATTCTTATATCCATGAGAAACCACTAGGATGCAGGTTGCAAGACAGATGAGCCCAAAGATAGCTTTGGCTATCATGGATTGGAGGTTTTCACCCCTGGATTTAGTTGGCTTGGGCATTGGAATTCTGAATGTGGTAGCCAGAAGGTGGGAAAATGGAGAATCACTCTTCAGAGGCCTTGTGGACAGAGAACATTGGATGAGAATCAAGCCAAGGAAGAGGGGAATCTGTATATTGACTATAATAACATGGTCACTAGTCAAAAGGACAAATGAGATGACATATTCCCTCTGGTGGGACATTGTTGAAATGGGTAAAACGTCCTAGCTGAGCATGTGGCAAGAAGAGTCAATAAAACTTATGCTACTAAGATTAAGGTGACAAGTTCTATACACAAGAAACAGTAGGGTTGAAATTACACCTCTCCTATCAGGCTGTGGTTTTCAAATTGTGCTCCATAATAGTCTAGGTGTTTTGAAGAGACACCCAGGAATAACTTGAGGTTGGGAGAGTACTCCATAGCAGGTTCTGGGTTTTCCACCAACAACTCAACCACAACAGTCACTATTGCATTTATTTTGCTTTTGGTAATAAATATTTCATAACAAACGAAAAGATCTCTATAGCTTCATAGAAAGATCTCGAGCACCCACGCTTTAGGGCTTCCTTAACTAAGCCCATAGACTTGTACATAGTAGATTTCCAATGAATTACATATACACTTATATATACAATCTAGCCAAAGAGGATTTGAAGTTGTGATAGCTTTTTATTAATGGATAAGATCGGAGTAAGTGATTTATTTCTAAAATGCATTGGAAACAGCAAAGCAATTAAAATAGTAAAGTGTTGGGAATGCTGTTTTATTTCTTTTGCACACACTAGAAATGAACAAACACAAATCTTAATGTAGGACACTTATATTGATTCTATCTATTGGAAATGAGCAAAACAGTGAAAGATCATGAATGTATTTGTTATTACCTATATTTCAAAGTTATTGCTGGTTGTATGGGTCTGTTTAACAGTTGTTGACTAATTTTCCATAGCAAGAAAAAATAATGGCCAACTCATAAATTGTGTTTCTGTGTGCATTTTGATTAACAGAGATTATTATTGGTTTAAAAGAAAAGAGGTTTGAAAAAATTGAAGCTCCATAATAAATAAAAACTATTTGAATGTTAACAGTTGTGAATGTCCCAGCCAACACTTCATAACACAGATCAACAAGTATTTTCCTACAGGCAGAAAGTCTTGATGAGAATAACATTGAAAGCAGTTTACCCCAAAGCGTAACTAAAGCCTGGGCTAATTGTTTTTCTCTTTGGCAAATTGATGGACCATTCTAAAGAACCTACCCATTTGTGTAACTGTGTCTGACCAGATGGGCCTGCTCCAGGGCACAGCATTCTTTCGAGGGCTAGTAAAAGCTAGCCAAACCAACATATTGGAAAAAGGCCTTGTCACAAATCTATCAAACCCCCCCCCCTTGACTTGAGCTAAGCTGCTGAGAAAAAAAGAAAGTGATCTTCTAGAATGTTCTTGGGAACTTGACTTTAAAGACTTTGAAAGGTAGATAAAGTTCTCTGAAAGCCTCCCCACTTGATAAAATTTCTTTACTTTGTTTAGCACAGGTCATAGCCGTAGGAACTATTCCAAAAGGGAGTTAGCATTACCTAGAATTCCAGATTAGCGCCAGTTGCACCAGAAACTGGGAGAAAAGGGATATCATGAATCAGAGTGTATAGACCAGCCACAGGCCTTCCCTGGGCAGCCGAAGACCAGTCCAAGGGACGTGGCACAACCGCCGTCTGTTTCCAGGCAGGCAAAGAGATCCAGGAGGGTCTGATCAGAAGGAGCCAAATGGGAATCCAGTTTCATGAGTTCTTGGCAGTCTCAGAGTGCACTGTTAGGGGTAGACTGAAATGCTAACAGGAACCAGCCAGCTCCTTGTGAGGCGTGAGACTGGGATTAGGCCCAAGTTCTGGGAAACTGAACTGGCAGCAGCCGGCTTGGTGACTGGAACACAGGCTAGGCCAACCCCCATGCCAAAGAAGAGGGCGGAAGGGACCACGCAGACAGCTTGGCTACTCGTGCGCCTGGCAGCCAGCTTCAGGGCTGCGTGCACAATGCTCCAGCTGCAGGCAAAAGGCAGCAACAGAGGGTCTTCACATGCCAGGCTCCATGAGAGAGAAATGCAGTCTTCAGGCCGGGCTTCCATGGCCCGTTCTAGCTGTAGCCAGGGCAGGATGAAACAGAACAAGGGATGATTTCATGGCAACAGCTGATGATAGGCCTAGAAAGTCCTCAATTTTAGGATGGCTAACTGGGGCAGGACAATTTACAGATTAGGTGTGCTTCTTGGTAGACCACCACCAAAGCCCCCAATTATGCATCTGTATCTTGAAAATGTGCTTTTACTAGCCAGGCGTGGTCTCGCACACCTGTAATCCGAGTACTTGAGAGGCTGAGACAGGAGGATCAAAGGCTCCAGCTCATCCTCAGCAACTTAGCAAGACTCTCAGCAACCTAAAGAGACCCTGTTTCAAAACAAAACAAAAATTTAAAGAGTGGCTGGGTGTATAGCTCAGAGTTAGAATTCCTCTAGGTTCAATCTTCAGTACCACCAAATAAAAAATAAAAAAGTCTTCCACTGAGAAACTAAGATCAGCTCTTCTCTGATTGAATGGGTGCAAGTTAATCCTGCATTCCGCAGAGCTAAACAACCAGCCTTCTGAAGAGTGCTTGAATCCTTTGATAAAGCTTGTGGAGGTAGGGCTAACTTCCTGTGTTTCTTCACAAGGGGGCCACATCTTTGCTTTTGTGCATTTTCCACAGAGACTGGGAACCAAGCCCCAAAAACAAAAAAGGAGGGTTTCCTTTTTAATGGAAAACAAATTCAAGTTCACATTTAGACAATGCTCAATGTAAATATGCAAAACCAAGACAAAGTCCTAACTCTGGATTTTTCTCAGTCCATAAAGCAAGTATCCCGAAGTTGCTCCAAGGCCTGACACTAAAAACAAGTACCTTTTGCTGTCTGAAACCAGTTTTCATCACGTCACACAACCCTCTGGAAGATTAGCAAAAATTGCTTTCAACCTACTACTTGCAGCTGTTTGGAATTCCATGTTGCTGCTCTGCAGAGTAGCAGAGCCTAACTGGGCAAGCTGTACAGTAAACACATGAATCTCTGCCAGCGCTGGCATTGAGCAGCACCATGATTTGCAAACATGTTGAATTGCTATTTTATTCAATAAATGGAACTTACAATAGAAAATAGATTTGGAAGTTGCATCAAACTTGTTTATCCTGTTACAGTGGGCTGGGTAAAGCTATTGTGCTTCGGTTATGAAGAAATCCCGATGGGAAAGAGCAGGCACAGTCTCAGCCATCCTCTTCTGGCCTGCTATAAAGGACTCAGAATATACCCAGGCCGCAGCGACTCAGTCTACACTGAGCTGGAGCTGGACACCCTCCCTCTCTAAGACCTCTTTCCCCAGCACTAGCTCCATAGTTTGGGTTAACCAATATTAACTATGTCCTCGTCTCCTAGTTTCAATGTTATTTATCAAATGCCACTTATCTAAATGTTTTGCATGAAAAAAACATACATTTTGACATATAATATTTGGTAGAAATACAAATGTGCACATATGTATGTGTGTATGAATGCATATGTATAAGTTCCTTCAGGTCTGGCCTGTGCCCTCTCCGTGAGCTGGGAGCTCTCCCAGGGCAGTTGGCTGGGTGGCCTCCCTAGGTCTCAGAGGTTCCTAGGATGATGCTGTGTCGCCCCCATTTGTGAAAAGGGACCTCCTAGGACTGGGAGTTCCCTATCTCTCCTGGGAGAAGGCTCAAGGGGGAAGGGGCAAGATCTTTCTGTAGCTGACTGAATGAAGAGAGGGCAGTAAGCACATACAAACACAGGAAGAGGAAGAAAACTCTCAAAGACTTGCCCACATAATAGCTACACTTAACTTTGCCAGGTTTTTCTTTTTTTCTTGTTTCTGTCTGAGCGAATGGGTGTGGTCATTATAAGAAGGCGACTATTCCCTCAAGTAAATAGGGTATGCTATTTGGTGGAAAGGGAAATTGTAAGAGAAAGTGTCTCATTTCTGCAGTTTGAAAGCAGGTAATCTCTGTAGTCTGGGTGTCTATTTACACTGCTTTTCAGCAATAAAGGGTAACATTACCTTAATAACCTGCTCATCTGAGGCGAGGAGGATACTTAAGGCATCAGAGAAAAAGGCATTTACTCTGATGAGCCACTTTCTCCAAACAGCACAAGATCGACACCATTCGCCCAGGAGATTTTTTTTTTTCATTTCTAAAAATACTTCCTGGTTCTGACATGTGATCTAATGCATAGACACCCCTGCTTCACTCTTCCCTGGCACCTCAGTTCCCCCACCCCCACCCCTGTCAGAGAGTGGGGAGAGGGGAAATAAATGTAGCACTAGACTTTGAAAGAAGCAAGTTCTACAAGTTAAAAACCCAAGTAAGTAATTGCGAGGCAGAAAAGGGCTTAGTAATTTGATCTTCGAGCTTCCAGAAACACCTCTGGGATTGAGTGCTTTGTCAATGGAAGAGCTGCAGCTCTGCTTCCCAGACTTGGAGGAGCAGGAGGGCTGGTTTCTTGCCTTTTTCTCTTGTCAAAGACACCTCTGGACAGTTCTGACCTGCATGCTGCTCTCCTTTAGTCAGCAAGGGCATTTCTTTCAAAATGGTCTTTTTTTTGACACCTGTTCAAAAGCCACAGGATGACAAGCCACACCTACTCCCACACCCACCGCCCCTGGGACATTGTTCTTGGTTCCAGCCAGCTTGGAAACCTCTGTCTCAACTTGCATTTTAAAAGGATCTGAGGATAGACTCAGAGAGAAAAAAAAAATTTCATAGATATAGCCTAAGGGAAACAATGTTTGGGGCTTTTTTTTTTTTTTTTTTCTTGTCATCAACAACTTAGTATTCACAATGCAGGCAGATGCCTCTCCCTTGACTGAAAATGCTTAGCTGGGCAATGATGGGGGCTGGAGTCTGTGCACACAGAAAACTCATTGATTCCAACTCAGCTCCATCAAAATCTGATCATTTTGACTTTTGAAGAAAGGGTCAAGTCTTTTAAATTTTTTTAACCTGTTTTTAAAAAGGTGAGGTGGAAGGATAGGCAAGACCTGAGAAGTCATGTTCAATCACTTGGTGTGCTTCTAAATACAGTAGGATATCGGGAGCATGGAAATGGATGCTAATCACTACCAAACATTTTAAATGAAACCCTATGAGCAGCTAATACAAATGTGGTCATGAGGGCTGGGGTAGAGCACTAGCCTAGCAAGTGCAATGGCCCTGATTTCCATTCCCAGCACACCACACACACACACACACACACACACACACACACACACTGATCACGGAACTAAAAGTACTTGAAATGGACTCAACAGTCTTTAAAATGACTCTGTAACACAGGTTGGGATGAGGTAGGAAAGTTTAGGTTGTGACTTCAGAATTACTGTGTGTTAATCAGCTTCCCATCACTATCACAAAATACCTGAGATAATTAACTTAAAAGGAGGAAAGGTTTATTTTGCCTAATGGTTTCCAAGGTTTTAGTCCATGGTCATTTGGCCCTGTTGCTTTGGGCCTGGGTGGCACAGTACATCATGGCTGGAGCACATGACAGAGGAAGCCACTCACCTGAGGGTGGCTTGAGAGCAAAGAGCAAGAGAAGAAGGGGCTGAGGTCCTAATATTCCTTTCAAGGATACACTCCCTCCCCATGACCTAACTTCCCCCCACTAGGCTCCGCCTCCTAAAAGTTCCACCACCTCCCAATACAGGCTTGTGACCAAACCTTTAGTATATAGGCTCTGGGAGATACTTATAAGAATCACAGCATCCTGGGTTTAAATTTTGTCTCTCTCACCCACTGTCTAAGAAACATTTGATAAATCACTTAACCTATGAAAGCCTGAACTTCCCCAATCTGAGGTTCCTCATTCCAAAAAATAAATGGAATATTGTCTGCCAAAGTACTTGGTAAACAGTAAAGTACCACACAAGTGTACTTTTGTCTAACAGCATTGTTATTAGATTGTAAGACCTTTGGATCTGAATGCCCTCAAGTGGAACCCAGGAATGTGGATTTGTAAACGAAATTTCTTAAGTTCTGTGTCATTAGGCTAGAGAACTACTATAGTGTGGTCCTTGGACCAGCACCACCTGTACCACCTGGGAACTTACTGGAAATGCAAGTTCTTAGCCACATCAGAGTCTTGAATCAGAACCTCGGGGGTGACTTCCTGCACTCAGAGTTTTGACAGGCCCTGCAGGTGATTCTGAGCCAAACAAAAGATTAAGAACCACTTGTCTAGGGCATTACTATTCATTCGGTGGCTCTCATACAAATTACCTGGAAGTCTTGTTAAAATGCCTAGGATTTGGGGCAGGGAGAGGTCAGGAGATTCTGTATTTTTAAGGAGCTCCCAAGTGATGCTAAAGCCGCCAACCACGTATGAAGTAGTGAGGACCTGGAAGACACAGCACCCTTTAGCAGAAGGGTCCAACACACATCCCCTTGATGAAGGGATGGTGTAAGAGTATGTGTGTGTACTTGGGAGGCTGAGACTGGAGGATCCAGGTTCGCAGTCAGCCTCAGCTTCTTAGGCTCTTCGCAACTTAGTGAGACCTTGTTTCATGTTTCAAAAATAAAGAATAGAGCCGGGCGTGGTGGCGCATGCTTGTAATCCCAGCATTCGGGAGGCTGAGACCAGAGGATCCGGGTTCTTGGCTAGCCTCAGCTACCTAGTGAGGCACTCCGCAACTTAGCGAGACCTGGTTTCAAAATAAAGAATAAAAAATAGGGCTGGGGGTGTAGCTCGGAGGTAGAATGCCTCTGAGTTCAATCCCTGGTACCGCAAAAAAAAAAAAAAAATAATAAAGAATAAAAAATAGGGCTGGGGGCGTAGCTCGGAGGTAAAATACCTCTGGGTTCAATTCCCAGTACTGCAAAAAAAAAAAAAAAAAAGAAAGAAAGAAAGAAAGAAAGAGTATGTGTGTGTGTGTCGGGGGGGAAGGGTGTCCCATTTAAATTGCCCAAAAGTCACTGTGCCTGGTAGAGACAGGAGGTATGGATTGAGAGGACAGTGGGATACTGAGGCCCTGTCTGTGCTGCCATTTTACATGGTTGGAAGGGGAAGGGATAGCTGCTCTAGAACCCTGCCCATGCCCTCAGGTCTCATGGATGGCCCTGAGGGGGATGGGTCACCCCATCCCTGTGTGAGAATATACTTGTATCTTTTCTGTCAAAGGAGTAGCTTGATTTAAACTGCCATTTTGTAATCTGGTAGGGACTTAGATTCCTTCACAAAATTAGCATCTATTAAGAGATTGTAGGTGTTGACCCTCCCCCATCTTCCCCTGTAGCTGACTGGGAAGAATGTGAAGCCTTAACTTCCCACCAACAGTTAATTCAGTGCAGGGGGAGCTTTGCATTAGGGATGTAAGACCCACCGGGTTCTTCCTCAGGTGTGCTTTCTCTGGAATACCTGGGAGCACCCTTTTTTGCAAAAAAGTAAAGTCACCTTGCCAAGCAATTTTTATTTTTATATTTATTTATTTATTTATTTTGCGGTACTGGGGATTGAACTCAGGGGCGTTCTACCTCCGAGCTATACCCCCAAGCCCTATTTTTTATTCTTTATTTTGAAACCGAGTCTCACTAAGTTGCGGAGTGCCTCACGAGGTAGCTGAGGCTGGCCGCGAACCCGGATCCTCTGGTCTCAGCCTCCCAAATGCTGGGATTACAAGCGTGCGCCACCACGCCCGGCTGCCAAGCAATTTTTAAACATATGCCTTTTATTGACTCCATGAAAAGGTATTTCTAACACCTGGAAGAGTCTGACCCAATGTCTTCTCTGGAATCTTTTTACCTGAATGAGTTTTAATTTGTGAGGGTGGACTTACTGAGGATTGAACCCAGGGACATTCTACCTTCAAGCTATACTCCTAGCCCTTTTTAATTTCTTTTATTGTTTTTAGGTTTTTTTGGTTTTTGCTTTTTTGTGGTACTTGCGATTGAACTCAGGGGCATTCTACCTCCAAGCTATACCCCCAGCCCTATTTTTTATTCTTTATTTTGAAACAGGGTCTCACTAAGTTGCTGAGGCTGGCCTCAAACCTGCGATTCTTCTGTCTCAGCCTCCCAAGTACTGGGATTACAGGCATGTGCCTCCCCACCCAGTTTACCAGGATGAGTTTTTGATAAGGGAAAGAAGAGAGAGAAGTGGTCCAAAGTTCCCCCAAGATAATTTTTAACCCCCCCAACCTAGCATCCCCTCTCACTTACTGTCTCTCCCCAGGGAGCCTGCTTTTGGGGAAAACATGGCCAGAAAGGACTTTGATTTCATGTACTTGAGGATATTTCCAGCAACAGAAAACATAGATCCCGTATTCAAACAAGGAAAAGCCCTTGGCAGGCCTCTGCCCCACGCATCCCTGGTTCCCAGGGCCCTGGTGCCTGCCTCCCTGGCGTGGCACTCGTCAGAGAATGGGGTGTTGAGAGGAGGCTCTTCTTGAAGGGAGAGCATCTTTCTGGGTTTTAATGAGATCATTTATTGTCTCTTTTCTCTGACGAAAATGGTAAATGTGACGGGTGAAATATAAAGAATAATTAGTCCCAGAGGTGACTCCATCCCCTACAATATGTCTTTTCTTCCCCCTCAGCCTGTTGAAAAGTTTACTGCTTCCAGATGCGCCTGATTTCAACAGTAAGAGGAGCTGGTTCCTTTTGAGCTGCAAATTTGTCAGGGAAAAGCTGGTTTCTGAGAAAACGCCTGAGCAGGAGAAATGGTTCCTAAAGAAAGAGCCAAATGAGGAGGAAACAGGGCCATGGTAAAGCATGGGGAGTGGGGGTGGGGGTCTCTAGGGTCTTGACCCCAGGAGGAGGTAGAGGAAGACCCAGGTCAGTCCCCACCACGGTAGCAGCTTTTCACTAATTAGCTGTTAAGGAATCCGGTGGCATCTGAAAGTGACATTCTTGAAGAAGCTTTCTTCAGATCCTGCCAGGGCTCCAGCAAAGCCAGCAAGCCCCAGCCCAGCCGGGGACTTCCTGTCTCCCCAGAGCCCAGGACAGGCCTCAGCCACCTCCAGAGAGGCCTCTGAAGCCCACACATCAGTCTTTGATAAACACCGGCCACTCCCATTTCAGAAACACAAGCCCCCTTTAGTCCTGTGCCTGGAGAGAATCTTAAAATCTCGGAGCCTTCAGGGACTGTGTGATCTAGCTTTGTGACTTTAGACAGAAGGAAAGCTAATATCATGCCAGAGAGCTACCTTTTCGTTCATGTCTACTCTCTCCCTGAAGCTCTCTGAAACCAAGAGAACCTGAGGGAGACCTGCTCTGAGGAAAGAGCCCGATGCAGGCCTCGGGAGCCTGGAGTTGTGAGGGAGCCCAGATGAAGAGTGTCAGAACCCGGGTCTCCGCTGGCAGGAGGTACCCAAATACAGGCAAGATAGGTGTTTGCCTCAGGAGAGGGACTGAGGAGGTGGGCCTACAGGGAAAGGTGGGCCTCACTCTATTTTCCCAGGTGCCAGCAGAGGGAGTAGAGGTGGAGGTGGATGGCTGGTGGTGTGGAGAGTATGCGAATGCAGAGGAAGCAGGACGCCCCCACCTCCACCCTGCAGAGACAGCTAGAACCAACAATCCCAATCCCAATCCCAATGGGGCTGGTTGGGAGGATACGGGTAAGACTGAGTTTATAAAAGCCTCTCCTTCTCCACCCCCCCCCCCAACCACCTCACTCATTATACTCTGCTCTCAATAGTCTTTTGATGGGATTTCTCACACACAACAGGCATACATACACCTCTGTCTTGGTTTGGGTCACCCTAAAAACAGACCTGAGCTAGGAAACAAGCAAGGCTGACTTACCCACAGCACTTTTGGGGACCATTGCAAATATTTTAATTTCCTTTTAGAAGAAAAAATAAAAATTTAAGTAAAAGTTTTTTAAATGCTTTAGTATCTAACAGTATATTCATGTTTGTACCAATAGTTATAAAACACATTTTGTTATTGTTGTTTGGGGTACTAGGAATTGAACAGGGGCATGTTATCTCTGAGCTACATGCCAGCCTTTTTAATTTTTTTTTTTTTAAACAGGGTCTTGCTAGGTTGCTGAGAGTCTCACTAAGTTGCTGAGGTTGATCTCAAACCTGTGGTCCTCCTGTCTCAGCCTCCGAAGTACTGGGACTACAGGCATACACCACCACACTTGGCTGTTGTTGTTTTGAGGAAGAGACTCACAGCCACAAAGGCAAAAATGCCTACGACCCAGAAAAGACACAACATGGCTCTGGGTGCGAGAATGTGCCAAGTGTCTGATATACATTGTAAGTCTTCATAATAGTCCTGAGATCCCCATGTTTCAGGGAAAGAAACTGAGGCTCCGAGGGTAAGTCACAGCTCCAGGCTGCAGCAAATGGGTTATAGAACAAGCATTCTAGCTTTGCCTGTCTGTCTCAGCAGCTCTTGCTGGTCCCTGTGGTCTGCAGAAACGTGAGGGACTTGGGTGCGTGACAGGGAGGAACAGTTGAGGAGGAGAGGGGAAGAAGTCTTCTCTCATCTCACAGGAGCAGGACCAGGGGAGGCACCAGAGCCTCTGGCCTCTCAACATCTGCACGCAGCCGTCAGGGAGCATCTCTGCAGATTCTTGGAGCGGCTCCGTCCGCCTCCACCAGATGCGTATTTGTGGCTTTCCTCTTTGGCTCCTTTCCTTTGGTTTTCATTCCTTTTATTCTGAGACAGAGCTGAAATTTTTCCAGCAGGGCCCATGGTGGACACCCAGAAGTCAGTTGGGACTCCAAAAGGAAGTCAAGGCTGGGGAAGGAGGCCAGGAAGAGGGGACCAGCCGAAAGCACACAACACTCAATCCTTTATTACTCGCATGTGGCCTGACCGCTGGTGGACCAGCTCCAGGAAAATCTGAACCGCGGCTGAGCCTCCCCAGGCTATGCAGGCCAGGCCTCCATGCTCCCAACCCAGCCAGGCCCCCCCTCCCCCGCCCCCATATCAGAGTTTCAGAAAACCCTGAGCTGCAGCTCCACAGACTTGGCCCCTTTAGTTCCAGCTACACGGCGACCTTGAGCTGTGTGACCTTGACCAAAAGGCAAAACCTTCCTAGTTTTCAGTTCCTTCATCTGGAAAAGAAAGCAGTTGTTGGAAGTGATGATCTGTTAGGGTCCAATAATGAAACAAACAGAAAGCCTGTGTTTCCAAGTTGGTGGCAGGTCTGGAGAGGTAGGACTTTGGCTGGAAAAAGCAGTCTCCAAATCCCCAAGGCCACTCGGGGCTTCTTTAGCAAGTGTCCCATTGAAGACTGATGCTAATGCCCTCAGACAAGGCGGGCCTGCTTTAGTCCATTCACAGGGAACCTGGGCAGAGGAGAGGACACATCCAGGAGTAGACTGCAGAGCTGCAGGTCGCCTGGTACTCAGGGGCAGCACAGGAGGGCCAGATGGCCTGTCATGTCAGGATCAGGGCACCCCCCTCCTTGCACACCTGTGCCCAGCCCAGTCCTGGGGATCCACTGGAGCCTCTTCTAGTGTCCCCTCCCGCCCAGGCCAGGCTGGCGCGTTCTTTCTTTCTTTCTTTTCCTGTGCTTAGTGGAGCCGAAATCTGATCATGGAAAGTCTGGGGCGGGTCTCAGGCCTGCATGGCTCTGGCTTGCAGCGCCAGGGGCAATTCCTGCTGGAGGAACCGGCTGGGCCCTCCGAGGGGCGGGAGGTCGGACACCTTGGGAACAGACGTCTTTGTCTACTCGGGTGAGGGGCTGGCAGAGTAGGAGAGGAATTAATTGCCGGGGCGGGGAGGAGGTGGGGGCCGGGTAAGCCGAATGACACCTGACAGCTCGGAGAGAGCCCCCCAGCCCCCACCGCTGGGGGGTGGTCCTGCTAATCCCTGAGCGAGAGGAAGCTAATTACTGCAGCCAGAGAAGGCAGGATAAAAGGGAACAGGGACCCACACCCACTAGGCCTAGAGTCATGCTATTTGCTGCTAAATTAATATAATTATATTACCTAACACAGAAACCACGTTAAGAACTCCTGCTCTCTGTTCCAACTAGGAGCTTCTGATGAGTTAAAGGCAACATCTTGGTTCAATTCCCTCTTTTTTCCCATCCTACTAGCCCCCACCCCCCAACTACAAATGTCAGAAATAAATTATCGAAACCAGATGTGAGGTTTGTGGTGCACATTTTCAGGCAGTTCTGTGCTAACAGATGCCTTGTATTAATAATGTACAGTTGTGACAGGAAATATGGTTTAGAGTCTTGGAAAAACATGAAAGCTAATTCCATTACCCCTTTTCATGGTACCTACTTCTCAAATGCTCAACTGGTTTGGATTACAGTGAAACTCTAGAGGAAAAATGATTTGGTCTGCAATGGTGACTTAGCTCTGCTTCCCAGCCTCTACCCTGGAGCAGCACCCAGCTTCCCAGGCACCTGCAGACCTACATTCTCTGTGCAAATAACCAGAGATGAGAACATCTGGTCCAGGTCGCTCCTCAGGGGAGGCGCTTCCAAGTGCTCCCTCCTTTCCTGTTCATGAGTACTTGGCAGACAGTAAAGTCGGGTCAATGATCCCGGCTTCACACTCTTTAAACATGGCCTACCCCCTCACACTCACTTGGAGCAAAAGTAAAAACGATAAAACACTTTTATGCTCTAGGAACCAGATAAATCCTGGTAATTGATCTCGGGAGAGGGATTATTAAGGGGCTAAGTGCAATGCTTTCCAGAACTGGGGGTGTAATACGCATGAAGCCAAACAAAAGCACAATTTGTTATCTGCATTTCATCACTTGATGTGTTGCAAGCAACTGGCTTGAAAATGGCTTTTCTCGAGGAGGGGAGAAGGCACTAAAATAGCTATAACACAACCATCCACAGTTGCTGGGAAAATGTGCTCTCCATGTCTCACACACAGGTACACTCAGCAGAGTCAGAATGTCCCCACTCTGCCCTTTCTAGGACAGATTCCTCTCCACTTTATGCCAATGCCCAATGCAAAAAGACAAAACTCTGTCAGGGTCTTCCCCTCTCTTGCTTTATACCTATGAAAAACAAACAGGTATCCAGCAAGAACATTTAACTGGCCTGGTTCTGTAAATGAGAAAGAGAATAATGAAGAAAGACTGATATTTACCAGATCAGCTGAGTGGAACCAAAGAATCACAACAGCCACAATATTAGCCAATATTTATTGAGAATTTACTATTTGCCAGGCATGGTCCTGTCGGCTCTCATACATATGTCATGTAATCCAAACAATACCTGATAAGGTACCAAGCAATTACATGTCTATAATCATAGTTCTTGAGAGGCTAAGACAGGAGGATAGCAAGTTTAGGCTAGCATGCATAACTTAGTGAGATCCTGTTTAAAAATTAAAAAATAAAATAAATCTGGGGTATAGTACAGTAGTAGAATGCCCCTGGGTTCAATCCCCAATATTACCCACACATTAAAAACAAAACAAATAACTGTTAAGGTATGTACAGTATAATTGTATCCCTAATTTATAGATGAAGAAACTGGATTTTAGAGATGCTGAGTAATCTACTGAAGGTCACAGTTAATGACAGAGCTAATACTCAAACGTAAGTCTGTTTAATTTCAAATAATTTTTTTAAACAACCTCAACCATTACTCACCTTGATAGATATGGTAAATATGTTGTAAATTATTGGCAAACCCAAATTGTGTCATTCTTTTAACAAAACTTGCTTTTTACAGGCAATGTCTAAAGTATATTAACAAAAGGTACCCTGTTGACTTTTTGTGTTAATGATGCCAATAAACTTAGAAGTAGAGGAAGCCACTGGAAATCAAGAACCAGAAGTATTGACTTTCCTGGGCTGGGGATACAGCTCAGTGGTAGAGTGCTTGCCTAGCATGTTTAAGCCCTGGGTTGGATTCACACAAAAAGCCATGGCTTCAAAATCTAGCTTTAGCCCTTGCTGGCCATAAAATCAGGGCAATTAATTTCTTTAGCTTCAGGTTCCCCAACTTTAAGGTTGATATGATAAAACTTTCCCTGCTTGTGAAGAGCATATGAATAATGGCTATTCACATTTCTATAAGGGGCTAGGCAAGTAGCTGTGTGACCTTGGGTACATTCCTTTACCTTTCTGATCTCCCTTTGTCTTAACTATAAAACTGTGAGAGTGTATGTCTTAGCCAACATTCTCACTGCTATACTCCAAAAAACTGACCACACAGCCTAGAGGAAGGAAGATGTACTTGCTCAGTTTTGGAGATTCCAGGGTTTAATCCATGACAGGGCAGATCTCTGGATCTCAGGGCATGGCAGCAGGAAGCAGAGAAAGGGAGAGCATGGGTTCTGCTCTCTCACAAGATGGAGGCCAGAAGCAAGAGACAGCAAGCAAGCAAGGGGGTTAAAATACAAAAGCACAGTCCCTAAGGCTCTACCCCCAGGGGCCGTCATTACAACCCTCATGACTTAATTACATCCACTCTGAACATGAATACATGAGCTCTTCAGGGGACATTCTAACCACAACATTGAGTTAAAGAACAGTCTCCTCCACCTCCTGTTCTGAAATGGTACATTTCAAGGATGGGTGTTCTGGCATGGTTCCAAGGAGCAAAAGCCAGGAAACTGAGGGAATGCTATCTAAGAGGGGATAGCTGCATGTGTCACTACACATCCACACAATGGAATAGTAAATAACCAGTGAGCATGAAAAATCAGAGCTCCACCAGACAGCGTGGAGGAATTTCTATGAGGTGCTGAGCGAGAAAAGTAAGATGTGTGAAAAGGTATATAAATGATCCCACATTTGTAAAATAATGAGCAGCACTTCTCCCACTTCAGAAGGTGTATAGGTACATATTCTACATAGAATTACAGGAGCAAAGAGAAAAATGTACTTTATATTAATGGCATTATGGTGGGTAGAAAATGGGACTAGAGATAACCATAACAACTAAAATGGGAGTAAAGACAGTAGTTGAAAATAATAAAAAAGCTGGGTGTGGTGGTGCATGCTTGTAATCCCACTTCTTGGGAGGCTGAAATAGGAGGACCACAGATTCACAGCCATCCTCAACAACTTAGTGAGGCCCTCTGCACTTGGGTGCACACACACACACACACACACACACACACACACACAAATACAATTGCGTAAAGATCCGTATGTGTGTATATGTGCTATTTTTTTTAAAAGAATCACTCGTAATTTATTTTAAATAATAATGTCTTTTATTCAGATCTGTGTCTAGATGCAAGAAAGTACTTATACACATAAATGGCAACTGTCAACCCGCTGGTACTCCCATTACCAGTTGACTACATGTCAATGGAAAGTTCCCTAAGGTGGTTTGATTATAACCCCCTCCTTTAATTGTGTTTATACTTCATATTTGCATATGCAATGATTTTCTCATAAAAAGAAAAGTTTCCCAGCACCCAAACCAAGCACTCCATTTGTAGTCAACAAATACCCAAGAGTCTTTTTGCAGACTCCTCACCGCTCTAGAGCTCGCACATGTCTCTGGCCTGGAGGAAGTAGTGAGCAAAAAGAAGCTCCCACCCTGATGAAAATGACCCTCTAAGTGGTGAAGATAGATGATAAAAATCAGAAGCCAGTGCAGTGGCTGCAAGCCTGTGATCTTAGCTACATGGGAAGCTGAGGCAGGTGGGTGGCAAGATCAAGGCCAGATTGAGCAATATAGTGAGACCTTATTTCAAAGAAAAAAAAATCAGCCAGGCATGGTGGTGCACACCTGTAATCCCAGCACTTGGAGGCTGAGACAGGAAGATTACAGATTCAAGGCCAGCCTCAGCAATTTAGTGAGATTCTCAGCAACTTAATGAAATCCTGTTTCCAAATAAAAATAAAGAATTAAAAGGGCTGGGGCTGTAGCTCAGAGGTAGAATGCCCCTGTCTGTGTCCAATCCACAGTACCACCACCAAAAAAATTTAAAAAACAGACATATATATATATATATATATATATATATATATATATATATGCAAACAGTGGGGTGATATAGGCTGTGAATAGAAATTAAAGTGGGCATGAGGATATAGTTTGCCTAGCATGCATGAGGCCTTGGATCTATCCCCAGGACCAATAATGATACTACTAGTACTACCAACAATTATAATAATTATTATTATATATGACAAGGAAAAGGAAGTGAGGAAGAAGGAGGTACCAGGCAGTCCACCAAGAAGAGTTTTCAAGGAAGATCTCTGAGGAGGAGACATTCAGGCAGAGACCTGCCTGCATTGAGCCGGTGAGAACATGCAGGCCCTTCAGGAGGAGGAGAGAAGCTGGCAAATTTGAGAGGTGAACATGGTCTGAGTTGTCTGGTCCCTCCCTCAGCCCCTCACCTCCTCACTTGCTCTAGAGCTCGCACATGTCTCCCAGTTTCTGATTCTTGCTCTCTATGGTCGATTTTCTACCAGGCAGCCAGAGTGATCTTTTTCAAATGCAAATGAGATCATGTTAGAACATCACAAAAGCTTCCCAGAACTTGCCATGACTCAGAACAGCGTCCAAAGGCTTCACCTTGTCTGGCAAGCTCCCACAGGCCGCTGCCAGACACCTCTCTGACCCCGGTGCTGCCTGGCCTCCCTGCCCTTCCTGGCACACACCTGCCTGGACTGCGGCCGGGGCCACCCCTGGACCTGCAGCTCCCATAAGTGGACCATGATGCATACAATTGGTCAGGCCACGGATAGTGAGTCACTCTGGCCTCCTTCCTTTCTCTCTCACCAGAGCCAATCCGTTGGCAAGTAGGGACAGGTGTCCACTCCAAGGGTATCCAAAGTCAGATTAGTCAGATTACTTCTTTTTTTTTTTTGCAGTACTGAGGATGGAACCCAGGGGCATTCTACCTCTGAGCTACACCCCCAGTCCTATTTTTTATTCTTTATTTTGAAACAGGGTCTCACTAAGTAATTGAGGCTGGCCTGGAACCCATATCCTCCTGTCTCAGCCTCCCAAGTACTGGGATTACAAGCATGCATCACCATGCCCAGCTTCAGATTGCTTCTTACCACCTCACAAACCACCCTAATCCAAACCACAGCCAACTCTCATCTGAATGACTACAGCTCAAGTCCTTTACCCCATAGCCTGTCCTTCATCTAGTAGCCAGGACAATCCTTTTAAAAGACGTATTCAACACTCATAAACTATGTACTGAGCCCGGCTATGCCCTAGGGTCTATTTTCATAGCTGGAGACTCAGCAATGAGCAAAAAAAAAAAAAAATACCTGTCCACAGTCCACAGAGAAACAAAGGTTTAGGGGAAAAGTTGAAGAAGAGCTCACTTTTGTACATGTTAAAATAAGCCAGCAACCAGGCTTGATGACACATGTCTATAATCCTTATACTTGGGAGGCTGAGACAGGAGGATTACAGATTCAAGGCTAGCTTCAGCAACTTAGTGAGACCTTCGGCAACTCAGCTAAACTCTATTTCAAAATTAAAAAAAAAAAAAAAAAAAGCTGGGATGTAGCTCAGAGGTAGAATGCCCCTGGGTTGATCCCTAGAACCAAAAAAAAAAAAAAAAAACCCCACAAATCTCAATGAGTTTAATTGGTCAATAATATAAAAAAGTTTGTATGTACATATAGCATTAGCCACTGGCACTTTGGTGTCTCTTTAATAGTCTAATTTTACAAATTCAGCATTCAAGTTGCTCTATTTTTTCCCAGAATTGGAATGTTCTGCATCCAGCTGGTGGTAGAAGCCTTGATATCACATTGCAAACTACAGTATGTGTGTTGTACCTAAGATCTAGTTTGGAATGATAAAACTTCTAGACATTTCAGAAGTGAAAAAGTATAATTCTTTGTTAACATATGAACACAAACACTCCACTTGGAGAAGAAGCTTGTGAAGTGAGCGTCTCAATAAAACGCACCTACTGATTCCTGTCCCCTCTAAAAAGGCTTGGAGGGGAGCAACTGTAAGAATTGGATCATTTTAATTGTCATCAATCACGATTTAATCTTACTCCCAAACTTGATTAAAATGATTCTCCCAAACTACTTCCTTCCTTCGTTCATTCATTCATTCATTCATTCATTCATTCATTTTTATGGTACTGGGTATTGCACCCAGAGATGTTCTATCTCTGAGCTATACCCATGGCCCTATTTTATTTTTTATTTTGAAACAGGGTTTTGCTAAGTTGCTGAGACTGGCCTTGAATCTGTGATCCTCCTGTCTCAGCTTCCCAAGTACTGGGATTACGGGCATGGGCCCCACACCCAGTTTACCTTTGATTTTACTTTGGCTTTTTTCTCCAAGCACTGCAAGGCAAGGATTATGGTTATTCTTCATTTGACCCCAGTGTCTGTATATAGTCCTTGGCATAAAATAAAGGTTTGAATGAATGAATGAAAAAATTTTAGAACAAGCTTTAATTCCAAGCCCTCTGACCAATTGAAATAAATACTGGTATTGAAATACTATTGTGGATTTTCATGGGCATGTCAGAAGGACCACTTTCCACAGGCAAATGCTAGAATTTTCTCCACAACTCTCAGCTCATTTTTTCTTCCAAAGCCCCCAAATTCAGAAGAGTTGTAGGATACAGAAACCATTGTACTAACAGAAAAATTATTTAATATCAGAAATGAGGTGGCTGCAGAATTGTTGGCAGAACCAAAGCAGCCAGCGAGCCCATGCCGCTGGAGTAGCTCCCAGAACAACACCCCAGAGCTGGCCACACAGGAGAACTGCCACTTATGAAGGTGAATCTGAAGCTGATGAATGAAAACACCTCTGTGTCCAGGGCCACCGCTGGCTGCAGGGGTCAGGAATCTGTCATCAGCACCATCACCACAGCCATTGTCTCTTGACACCTGCAAGGCTGCAATGGAAGGCTGCTATAGAAAATGCAATGTCTGCACAGGTGCTCTTCCTGAGGGATCCAGGCATGGCTCTGGGCAAGATGCCAAGGTAGGACGAGCGGGCTGCATGGGTCTCCGGTGGTTGCTCCATAGCCAAAGTGCATCTAATTGGCAGAATGTAATTCTCCTAAGAACCTGAGCTGCAAGGAAGTCTGAGAATCAGAGAGTTTACTGGCCTCTGTCAATCATAGAGAAGATCATAGTTGGGAAGGTGGAAGAGATGTTGAGCACCCCCAGTCATAACCACCATAACCTAGTCATCCATTTGGCAGAGTAACCACAGAGTCATATAGCTAACACATAGCACTGGCCAGGTGCCAGTTTAAAGAAGGAAGGACGAGCAGGGCATGGTGGTGCATGCCTGTAATCCTATTACTTGGGAGGCTGAGACAGGAGGATCACAAATTCGAGGCCAGCCTCAACAACTTAGCAAGACCCTGTTTCAAAATAAAATGATGAAAATGGCTGTGGATATAGCTCAGTGGTAGAACATCCTGGGTTCAATCCAATACTCATTACCAAAACAAAAAACAACAACAACAAAACCCTTCAAAACAAAAGGTTTTTTTGTTTGTTTGTTTGTTTTGTTTTGTTTTCTTAAAGGAAAGACAATCTGAGGCATTCCCAGTATAACAGCACAAATAACTACCCACTGTAATAGGAAGAAGAATCACAACTCAATTAACACACAGTCACACACCACCCTTGCTAAAGTTGGGGGAAGGAAGGGAGGGACAGTCAGCCACTTTAGGTTGAAAAAGGAAGAATGAGAGAGGGAGAAGTTTTCACGTTAAATAGGCATATTTTACTTCAGACTGACTCCTTTGTGGCCAGACCAAATGTCCTTCAGCTGGTCAGCATGTGGCGTGGGAGAAGAGAGGCACATTGTCCTCGGGCTGAGAGGAGAGACCTAGTTCTTCACAGGACTCTCTAGGGGTCTGGCTGGGTGAGCTACTCTCTGCTGTAATGTGGTTCTAATTAAACACAAAGCTTAACAAAGAAAAAATTAGATAAAAATGGAGAGGGCCTGAGGGTAGGAATTGGAGGATTCTGGGGGAACCGCTAGGGAGGGCACCACTTGAACAACCACTGAATGGTGTATGTTGGGGAGCACAGAGGAGAAGACACTGTATGAATGACAAAAGAGCAGCCTGGGGCATTTGGGTGACTTCCTGAGAACCAGACACTTAGGAAGAGTCCCCCAAAGCTGCCCAGCTTGTTCCACTCCTCAATTAGTGATGTACCCAGAGTGATCCCCAGCAGCAGGACAAGATGGGCTCAGAGTGCCCACCATGGATTGGGGCTGGGGAATAAACAGAGGCAGCTGCCCTGCTGGGGTAAATCACAGTCAAGGACACTGGCCAAAAGTGTCTTTGGGGAAAAGACACTATAGTTTGGTCTATGAACCAATGAGGTTTACAGTCAGAAGGAGTGTTCTGTTCAGCATTTTCACCTCTGTAATCCAAAACAACTAACCACAAAATTTAGAGGAAGATCTGTTTGCTCACAGTTTTTGGAGATTTCAGAGTTTCAGTCCATATCAGGCCAGGTCTGCAGAGCTCAGGGCATGGAGGTGGGAAGCAGAGAGAGCAAGAGAGCAAGGCTCTGCTCTCACATCACAGAGGCCAGACGCAAGACAGAGAGAATAAAGAGAGGAGGGATCTTATATAATGACCAAAGCCATACCCTCAGGGACCTCTCTTTGGTAACCAAGCCCCACTTCGAACATGGCTGCCTAGTTTCCATGAGATCTAGGGGGACATTCTAAAGCCAAACCATTATAAGGCTCCACAAAGAGGATGAGAGAAGGAAGTGGGGAGTAAATGGAATTCCATATACAGGACAATGTGTCTGGGGAATCCCTCTGCTGGTCCTATAAAGCTCAACCGCATGGAATAACAAGAAGTTCCTCTTCTACCAGGGTCCTGCTTGCTTACTTTCTGCTGCTGCCTAGAGTGAGGTGGGCAAAAAGAGACTGCAATCCTTAGGTAGGCTTCCAGGGCCACTGAGGAAGAGCCAGTAACTGCCTCTTGGACCATCCTGGTCTTAAGTAGCCTAGCCTTCCTACTCTTCAGGGATCTCAAAGTCCTCTTTGTCCTTACTTACTCTGTGGAGGATTTCTGGAGTCAGGATCCCTGTCAAGATTAACGGGCAAGCCGGGTGTGGTGGTACACGCTTGTAATCCCAGCATTTGGGAGGCTGAGACAGGAGGATCCTGGTTTGCGGCCAGCCTCAGCTGCTTAGTGAGACACTCAGCAACCTAGTGAGACCCAGTTTCAAAATAAAGAGTAAAAAATAGGGCTGAGGCTGTAGCTTGGAGGTAGAATGCCCCCTGGTTCCATCCCTAGTACTGAAAAAAAAAAAAGATTAATGGGCAGAGCATCTCCTCATCACTCTGTGCCTTGAATTCCTTATTTTTAACAAAGGGGGTTGTGGTAGGGTTAAGATGAGATGTAATTAGTTTAGAAATTACATTAATATGATATTAGAGTAGAAACTGGCACATGATAAGTGATAAATAAATATTGTCAACTTTTTTGTTTTATTTTGATGGCTTCTTTTCAGATGTGGGAGATCACAGATTGTCAAGAGGCAGGCCCTGGTGGAGAACTGAAAGTGGGCTGGGGAGGGGAGGTTGGATGAAGAAATAAAATATATCATCATAGAAGGATGAGTGACTGAGGAAGCTTTGGCAATGGATCATGATAGCATATGTCAGAGGTTAGCCAGAAATATGAAACGGAGTCAAGAAGAGGGTATAAGTGACTAGGTGTAGGAAGAAATGTGGTGGGGACCAACATGGGTTAAAATATTGATTCAGCTATTGTACCAGAGGTCACAATAGTGGTGTCTCTAACGAAGTATATTTATCTTATGTAAAAATCTGGGTAGAAGCTCAAGGCTGATCTGGTGGTTTGCTGGTGTGGGAGATCCAGGGTTCTTATATCTTGTAGGAGACCTAGGTCTCTTTACCCTGTTGATTACCCAGATGTTACTCTACCTCCTAGTCTAGGATGGTTGCTCCTACCATAACTTCTACCTTCTAGTGGGAAGGGGAGAAAGGTAATAGTGGTCACATCTTTTTCCTCAAGGAATAACCTGGAAGATGTATATATCACTTCTGCTTATATCTCATTGGCCAAGATTTAGTCACATGTCCATAGAGCTGCAAAAGAGGCCGGAAATGTGATCTAGCTGAGCAGACACGTGCTCAGCTAAATCATGGTGATTCTTTACTAGATGGAAAAAAAAAAAAGGGGTAGGCATGGTGGCACACAACTGTAATCTCAATACTTGGGAACCTCAGACAGGAGGATCTCAGGTTTGAGGCCAACATGTGATAAGACTCTGTTTTCAGAATAAAAATAAAAAGCGCTAGAGGTATAGCTCAGAGGTGGAATGCCCCTGGGTTTAACCCCCATTCACACACACACACACACACACACACACACACACACACACGGAAAATGGGTATTGGAGCAACCAATTGTGTCTGCTCTAGGACTAAGGCATATAGAAATCCAAACGGAATTTTTCTAGTGATTTCTAGAAACACCTGCCATATTGTTTGTTACCATTTCCAAAGGCCGAACTGTATAAAAAGTTGGAAGCTGGAAGCTTCTTGCAAGGACCTTCCTCCTACCTAAGTACCAAAGCCTTATCAATGTTGATAGAAAAATGACTTGAACTGTCCAAGTCCTCTCCAGGAAAATATTTTGAAGACTAAGTCAAATAACTATTAAATAACTTTCTTCCTCTTGATGGATTTTATCCATTACTGTTGAGATTTATTGAGTAGCTTACCTTTGCTGAGAAGAGAGTATTAAAGGACAGAACATGCCAAGCTGTTTAAGTTTGACAAAAATATTCACTTAATTATTATTAGATTCTGAGATATGTTCTGAAGGTGATGAAGGAGGTTTTTTGGACTACAGCCAAATGCTAATCCTGATTTCAACAGCTGAGTATAGTCTGTGAAAGCACTCCTGGATGACTCCCATTCCCCATCATGCTGTTTAAGGCCTAAATCCATAGGTTTGCATATGTTGAAATTTCCTGTCTGCTCCAAGCCCTCTTTGCAAGGAGGTAGGACACAGAATAACCTCAAGGTGGGTTTCCTCACTAGAGAGTGAGAGTGAAGCATTTCTTTTGTTGTTCCCTATTCTCTCCTGATAAGGATGTAAATTTTTGTTTTGTTTTGGTGGTCCTGGGGATTGAACCCAGTGCCTTTTGCATGCAAGCATCTCATCCCTTTTCTTTCTTTTCACATCTCTTCCTTGTGTAAGCATTCTACCACTGAGCTACATCTAAGGTCAGGATGTAAATTTTTTCAATATACTTTTATTGATGCATTG
Source organism: Graphiurus murinus (assembly GCA_004027655.1). Taxonomy (NCBI): domain Eukaryota; kingdom Metazoa; phylum Chordata; class Mammalia; order Rodentia; family Gliridae; genus Graphiurus; species Graphiurus murinus. The sequence continues at coordinate 35,661 of PVLC010016270.1, forward strand.
AACCCATATATCATATTGAGGTTTAGTGTGATAAGGATGTAAATTTTTTAACAAACACATAGAAAGTATGTTGTGAAGCCGGGCGTGGTGGCGCACGCTTGTAATCCCAGCATTCGGGAGGCTGAGACCGGAGGATCCGGGTTCGCGGCCAGCCTCAGCTACCTAGTGAGGCACTCCGCAACTTAGTGAGACTCGGTTTCAAAATAAAGAATAAAAAATAGGGCTGGGGGTATAGCTCGGAGGTAGAATGCCCCTGAGTTCAATCCCTAGTA
>PVLC010016271.1:0-35745 GCA_004027655.1 Graphiurus murinus
TATTGCTTCATTTAATCCTCACACCATTAGTTATTTTGTAGCCAAAGAACTGAGGATAAGTATAGTTAAGTCCTTACTCAAGGTTGTATAGCTGATCAATGACAGAGCCAGGATTTTAAACCAGTTCTCTTTGACTCTATAGCCATAATTCATATTTGCAGGTGCCAAACTGACATCATTGGCTAAACTTTTTTTTTTTTAAATTGAAATATCACTGAAGTTAAAAAAGATTTTTAGCAGAGCAGCCAGTGGGGTATGAATCTGGTATTTCTCTGATTCAGAAGAAAGTCTTACTCAGCTTCACACGTAGTGTGAATAATGGCATAAAAAATGTTCAACATAAATCTTTCCAGACCTCCGGCCTAGATTAGTATGCTAATGTTTAAGCTGTTGCAATATTTCACAGCTAGGAATAAATGGCTAAACATAAAAACGTGTATTTAAATGCGGATAGATGTGTCTATAGAGGCACCAAAGGCACTACTAATATTATCCACACTTTTTTATCCATTGAGGACAGAAGGCCTTTAAAGTCAGCAAGGAGATGTGATAGTCTTGTTGCTCAGCCTAAAGCAATCTGGCTGTGAGCTGAAGGAAATGGACCCGACAGTGTTGTAAAAAGCCTAGAGGAGCATTTTCATCACCTGAGGAATGGCAGTGGCATTTCTGTTATTGAGATATCCAGTGGCCCTTTTCTTCAGTGACTCCACTTTGGGTAAACCCCAAAGCCAAGGCCAGCCAGAGGAACCATTAGGAAAGTATCAGTGGAACACTCTCATGTTTAGCTCCTAGTCAAAAGTGGAAAAAATAACAGCAAATCACTCTGGAAGAAAGATTTATAAGTAACTGTGTCAAAAAGTACTATGGAGGGCATGATAGTCTCAGTTTCTCAGTGGAGCTGGGCCAAGGTGGGCTTGACAGAAAAGGTGTGTTAGATTACATTTAACTTCTTCCTATACCAAAACTGTTGGGAAATGAAACTTTAACTGAAAGCAGTGGGATTCCCACTTGCAAATAGTTTTAGAACTAATAAAGATAGAACTTTTAAGTAATTAGAAAGTAAAACAAGTTATGTAATGTATGATTGGCATAACAAAATATCATATAAAAATGTTTTTGAGAAAGAGCTCCAGGATTGAAGAAAATCAAATCAAAACAAAACAAAACCCAACAAAGTGTCAGCCCCCTTATGAATCAGGAATGATCTGAAATATCTTTTACTTTTTCCAACTTAAATTTTATTTTATTATGTTGGTAGTCTTGATTAAGCATGTGGTTCACTTCTTAGAACAATATTTAAATATATAAAATGACATAGGATTTCAGCTTAACAATTACATGCCTTGCAATTATCAAAACTCTTTTTAGACTTATGACACAGTAATGAAGTGAATTCTTCATTCTCGCACAAAGATTCTAGGACTCCTAATATTTACTATAGTTTTAAAGTCATTATTTAATAAACACATTAATGCATCTGCAGCAACTGCAGTGAGATTTGTGCTGATGACAAGTCAAAGGTGCTGCCGACACTACTGTGATTTGTTGCCCACATTTATAATGAAAATAATCGCTAAACTTCAAAGAGAGCTTAAAAGATTCTTATTTTTTCCCATTCAAGTGTATAGACCTATTGAAATTTAGAATCTCTGAGTCTCAAGTTAAGGACTTTTCAACAGACAACCAAGTTTCCTTTAGGAAAAGAATATTAGAGATGACTACAACTTTTGTGTTGTAGCAACTGCATCTGTTAGGTTTATTTTTCGAATCAAGGATTCTGATTCAGAAAAATGTCTGTTTTTCATGGGAGAGTTTTAGGTGGATCCTAAAGTTCACACAGCTGTGAGATATCCTAATTTATAGAAAGTTGGTTTCATGAAGGCCTTAATAGCTGTTTGACACAAACATGCTATCATTAAACTAAATGATGCTTTTGCAAAAATAAGTGTGCCCAATAGAGATGGATTACATACTTTGTGATGCCCTCTTCCTCCATGAATTTTTTCATGCAATGATATTTCTGTATAAGAGCTTCTAAGATAAATTTTCTCCTTTTATCTTCTCTAAGATGCTCTTCTCCTTATTACATAGATATCAGTGGTGATTTCCATCCATTCTAGGTTCTCTAAGTGGGCTATATTGCCCCTGGTGGGTGCTAGAACAAAAAATATATATGTAAAAAGAATGCAAATTTGTCACTGTATCTTTCTGTTTATTCAGTTAAAGAAGTTATATTTCTAGGGACTTATTTTTTTCTGAAAAGAGATCAATAAGCCAAATAAATTTAGGAACCTCTGGTAGATGCAGTTTTCACATTAGTTTACACAATATCTTGTGAATGTCCTTGCTATTATACTGACTACAGTGCTTTGTATATTTGGGTTGTATTTATACTTCTAATATTAGACCATGGACTGTTTATAAACAAAGTCAGTGTTAAACTTTTTATGTCTAATATCAGCACAGGGCTTATCAAAAAAAGATTTCTCAGCCAATGCTTACAAATTAGTAAACTTGTACTGAGCTCTAGGAGCACAAAAGTGCATAAAACAGTGCATTTCTTCATAAAGTTTAGGCTTTTGTTGCGAACTGAGACTGTGTGTGTGTGTGTGTGTGTGTGTGTGTGTGTGTGTGTGTGTGTGTGTGTACATGCACATGCACATGCAAGAGGAGGATTAAGAGCAAGAACAATTGGTATAAGGTCCCAGGTGTCAGGTACTAAATAAAATGAAATAAATATCTGTTTGAACAAAGGTTTAGATAAAAAATATATTAATTAAATTGAGGCTATAGGATAAAGAAAAAGAGGTGAAAACTGAGCTGAAGTTAAGGAAGTGAAAAAAGTTAAACAGTATGAATCGTGAGAATGAATCCATTATAAAGTTCTTCATTTAGTTTTCCTTTTCCAACCAGGAAGACCTCTAGTTCTTTTAATTGTTTCTTATGTCATATTATCAGAACTTGTTATTTCTTAATCATTTCCCTCTACACATTCTCCTTTTGGTAAGAAGTTTCTCTAAAGGTGAGTGTCTGGAACACATTGCAATAATTTAGATATTCTTGGACCAGGACAAAATGACTCTATTATCTCCTTGATTTGAAAATTGTGTTTATTATATTATTATCTGCAATCATGTGTGATTCTTTTGTGTCTATGGTGCATTACTGAGAAAATAAGTAATAGGTTAGCTAAAACCTAAGGATTTTTTTTTTTGTAGTTTTGTAGTAGGAATTAAATGCAGAAGTATTCCACCTCTAGGCTATACTTCCAGCCCTTTTTAATTTTTATTTTGAGATAAGGTCTCTCTAAGTTGCCAAGAATGGTCTTGAACCTGTGATCCTTCTGTCCTAACCTCCCATATACTGTGATTACAGGTGTATTCCACCATGTCCAGCTCCTGGATATTTTCTACAATAAGAATTCTACCTCCATCTTTGTTAATTAAGTTATTAAATGATTCACTTATTCATGTAATTATTTGTTAATTAATTCTGTGTCAGATATTATGCAATATTAAGGGAAAATACATACTTTTTTTTTTTTACAAATTTTATTAGGAATACCTTAAGTATAATGAAAAGTTGAAAGACTCATATGGTAAATAATTATAAACATACCATCTAAGTTATGCAATTAACATTTTCCTGTATTTCATTATTTATCTTTCTATCTCTTTATGCAGCCATCAAACCATCCCATTTTCTCAGATATTTTAAATAAAACGATGATACCCATCACAAACACCCATAAATACCTTAGCATATATACCATCAACTAGAGTTCAAGATATTTTCCAAATTTCTATCAAGATTTAGAATATTATCATACCATAGAAAGCTTCGTTGTGCTTCTTTCCACATTGTTTTTTGGGGGGAGGTACTGGGATTGAGCCCAGGGACACTCTACCTCCAAGCTATACCCCCAGCCCTATTTTTTTTATTCTTATTTTTGAAACAAGGTCTTACTAAGTTGAGATCAGCCTCACTAAGTAGCTGATTGTGGCCACAAACCTGCGATCCTCCTGTCTCGGCCTCCTAAGTACTGAGATTACAAGCATGTCCTACCATGCCTGGCTTCCACATGAATTTTAGTTTTTAGTTTTAATTAACTTATTGTTCTCCAGTATTTTACTTTATATATGCTTTCTAAATCTTGATTTTTGTCATTTATATACTATGTTTATCATCCATAATTATATTCATGTATGTTCCTTATGTGTATGCAAAGTCATCAATAAAAGAGGTGGAAATAGAATTAGTGATCCAATACAGAAAGACCTGTGATGTGTGACTAGAAAATTTCCTGTAGGTTGGCACTGAATCATTGTTACCTATCTCATCCTTGGAGAAAAGGACAGCAAAACACCCAGTACCTGAAGTGCCCCTTTGTTTCTAAGAAACTAGACGAGTTAAGGGAACAATGAGCGCTATTCTGGGCCAGAATGTCCTGATAAATATTATCTTGAAGGACACTGGCTTACTGTCTTGCATGCTGAGAATTAGGGCAAGTTAGTCTTATCTATAGAAAGCTTCTTTCTTGCATTTGCAGTGATTTCCTTGGGATGCTAGTCAGACAATCGGACAAAGCAAGCTAAGCTAATGATGTCACTTTTCTGTATGCTAGCCCATAAAAACCCCTTCCTCTAGTAACTGGTGTGAAACACAGAACCATGGAGAAGGAAGTGCTCATACAGCTGGCTACCATTTGACAAAATGTCATGTAGGATGGAGGCATTATTTTCTGGTGAAGCTTCAGAGACACCGTATGAAATAGAAGTGCACCTGTCCAGTCACTTGTCAAAGGATCTGCATAAGCACATTTTAGTAAACCTTATGTCTAACATCTCCAGGTGTCTTCTTTGGTATCTCAGCAACCTGTCTACTGCCCTAGCACAACTGGATTGTGAATGTTACATTACTCAACTATGTTATCCTTTGTAATATTCAAGTAGATGGGACAGGAGACTTTTTGAAATATTAAATTTACTTAATGGAATAATTTGTTTCAAAATACTCTGACAATGTGCATATTCTTTAATCATTTAAGTGCATATCTGGAAGGTTGAATTCAAGTCCTTTTTAATGTGTTTAATTGTTGTAAGTTTGGATATTTCATAAAAATCATAGGATATCAGAATTGGAAAGAAACTAACACATTATGTAGCTAATTGCTACAGTAGGGTTAAAATACTAATTTTAAATATCAAAATAGGTGATTTTTATTGTTTTTTTTTTTTCTGTATTCCTACAGACATGAGACTACAACTCCTTAGTTAGCTCATTTCAGTAAATAAGCATGGTTTGTTATGGGTTATAAAATTTCATTTTTACTGTCACATGTTTATGCCTAAGAATCAGGTGATAAATCTGGAATAATGAAATGTTTTCTTAAAAGGGAAATTCTTTATAATCTAAGTCATTTAGTGGCTCCTTGAAAATATGCCAGTGGCAGATTAGTGCCACTATTTATTTTTTATTTTTTTGCAGTACTGGGAATTAAACCCAGAGACATTCTACTGCTGAGTTACACTCCAGCCCTATTTTTATTCTTTATTTTGAAACAGGATCTCTCTAAGTTGCAGGGGCTGCCTGCAAACCCGCATCCTATGGTCTCAGTCTCCTAAGTACTGGGATTACAAGCCTGTGCCACCACCCCCATCTCTAGTGCCTCTACTGATACAAACTACTGCACTTCCTATGATTAGCAAGCAGTTATTCCCTGATATTTTATATACCTTATGTCTTTATAATCTGCTTAAATTCCTTTGGTTATTTACTCCCGCTTTAGATGGAACTTTTGTCATATTCAACCCAGGCTCAATAGTTAGTAAAAAAGTTGTTAACTTCCATTCTCCAATGAAAATGTTTGCAAGTAAGAAAATTTCTAATTTGCACCAGATTATAAGGCTATTCCTCTAGGTCAATTAATAGCATTGCATCTGTTTTAGTTATCTTTCTGTTACTGTGACAAAATACCTGAAACTACTTGGAGGAAGGATAGTTTTAGCTCGCAGTTTCAGAGTTTTCAGTTTATGGTTGCATGGTTTATCACTTTGGACTTGTGGTGGCACAGCACTTCATGGCAGGAACATGTGGCCATAGAGCCACTCACCCCAAGGAAGGAGCCAGGGTCCCTGATGGTCTAAATCCCTTACACTATACCTCACTTATTAAGGGTTCCAACACCTCCCAATTGCCCCACAGGCTGGGGATAAGCCTCTTACACATGAGACTTTGGGGGATACTATAGATCCAAACTATAGTGCTATGATCACAAGTCCACAAATACATTGCCATCTCTCATTTTAGAAGAATCCAAATACCAATAAATGCCACAGTAATTTTCTCACTATTTTACTCACTCGCCCTTAATAGTAACAAATATAATTGAAATTGGATGCCATTTTGTTTAGTATAGAAAGCTGTATCATGAAGTTTTCATGTAGCTATTTTATAAAGTGGTTCAAGCAAGAGACCTATTATTTAATTCTATCTATTAGTTTGTAATGCAAATAAATAAAGGCTTATTATATTTTAACAATATATGGCCACTTAAAATAATGAAACACCACTCTTCCTTTGATCAGGCATGTGGACGCAGTTATAGCACTAGAATGGAAAGGTATGACTTAAGTGAACTGAAACAAACATGCGACTGCATTAGAGCACAGTTGAGATTCAATACGTTCAATTTGTTGTAGCCTGAAGCCCAACAGCTTGATCTTTTGTCAGTATGCGCACTAAAAGAGATCATATATCTCTTGTGCACTTATGTCAGGAAACACACCACAACCTACTTATCATACTTGCAAAACACTTAAGAAAACAAGGCAAATTCCCTCAAAGTAATTCAGCTTTTGGTAAGGACTTTATTATCACAATCAATTACAATGTTGTCAAACCTGATAAATTGAAGTTCCTAAATAACTGGCTCATAACTGGGTGTCTTAAAGCAAGAAGGATGATGCACTCCTGGCCCTTGCTGATTTTCATATACAGCATTGAAAATCATTTACACAGTGATTAAGTAGGGAAGCTGTGACACAGGAAGCACACATACAAAGTAGAAACATTTTAAAGTTTATTTAATCTAACAATGGATAGAAGAAATATTTTAACCTAAAACATCATACTAATAATATAATAAAAGCAATCCAACTGGGATCATTTTATCACATATTTTAATAAAGGCTAGTTAAAAAATCATTTCTTCCTATTTTTCTGTTAGCCATGTTGTCAGTGCTTATTGTGATAACTAGATAGTCACTGATGACTAAAGTTGCTATAAATGGTTGTAGTAACATGGAGACTTTAGTACAGAAACGATACCATGTCTCTTCTAGTACATTCTGAACTTCCAAATTTTCAGACTTATGTGTGACTTCAGATTTTATTCTATTCCTAATATAATTTTGAGTAGTTAGCAGAAGTAGTAAGAAATAATTATTTCCCTTTCCCCTGGGGTCATGTAACACACACCCAGTATAATATAATATATATATATATATAATATATATATATATATAATACATATATGCATATATATATATTTGCATGTGTGTGTGTGTGTGTGTGTGTGTGTGTGTGTGTGTGTGTGTGAGACACTGGAGATTTGGGGATTAGAACTAGAGGTACTCTACCACTGAGCTATACCCCCAATCTTTTTATTTGTTTATTTATTTTTATTTTGGAAGAAACTAAATTACTGCCCATTGATCTCAAACCTGTGGTCCTTCCTTCTGATTACTAGGATTATAGGCAAGTGTCAAGTGTCACTGCACATTACATGTAACATAGATTTTGCTTATCACAGTACTTTTATTCGGTGACTTGGCTATATACATATATATATATTATACATATATTTTCTTTTGTTGGTGAAAAACACAAAAATAGAACTAATGCCTAACTCATCACTATATTCTCATATTCTACTAATGCAGTATTTAAACTGTAGTAAATCCTCAGTAAGGTAGAATAAATGAATAGGTGAAATTATGGAGTAGGTAATAAAATGTGTACAAATAGCATTGATGTTTTCAATATTTTGATCCTTATCTATATTAATTCTTATGGGCATGCTAGTAAATATTTGACAATTGGCTCTCAAAATTAAACATGGAAACCTCCTGATTTTTAGCATTTACCCAGTGTAAATAATGTTACCATGGCCAATTCCAGCCTATCAACACTAAATCACTGAGTGCAGAGCTCTTGTGAGCTGGCACAGCTGGCTCCAGAATACCATTGTCTCTTCCTTGCAACATGTCTTTATATGGCCTTCCATTACAGGAACAGGTTATTTTCTGGTCACATTGACAATGGGCTTGGTCATACACTAGATTTGGCAAATGGAACAATAGCCAACACGACATAAGCAGGTGCTGTAAATGTGATTGTTATTTTACACTTCTTCCATCATGAACAGAAAAACAGGGCACTGATATAAAGAGGATGGAAAGAGATGGAGCAAACCTAAACAGAAACTATGACTTGGAAGCAAACCCAATTAATCACAGCCTAAACCAGCAAAACCTCAACCAATCCACAGATGTTAGAATGAGGAAACATGTCCCTTGTAACCCACTGAGAGATTTTGGTTGTTATGCAGATAAGTAATATGACATAAATTAAGATAAAGTAGAACAATCTGGCAAAGTATTAGAATCAAAGATACATGGCTCCATTTTTCATTCTGTGTGTTTTCGACTGGATTTATAATGTGGGTTATTGGTTTGATTTGTCTCTGATAGTGAAGAATTAGTTAAGAACACTTCCTAATTAATAGTGATATTATGTTGCGACCTTATAATTATAAAATGTTGGTGTCATTATCACCATTGGCATTTAGAAACATGGATATAATAAAGTTCACTACACCATTGCAACTTTTCAAACATTCATTAATTTTTAGAATTCATCCTCATGCTGGGGATGCTTACTATGACCATGAACTATGCTGAGTATAAACAATTAGCTTTTCCTTGAGGAGTTTTTTCTAACCTTTTAAATTACTTTTTACTAATGTTTCATTCTAATCATCTATTAAATTGTTATCAATAGCTACTAGTTATTAAATAATTGTCAATTTAAAGGACTATTTCTCATTTTTCTGTCTCCAAGCAGTCAATGCTTGCACTCTTCTTTCCTGAAACTCTTTTTATATTGGCTTCTATAGAGCTCATCTATGTTTTTATTTTTGGACTTCCTTACAGGATCTTACTCCCTTTCTGATTTCCTGCATTGTAAAAAGTTATAATATTTTAATATTAGAAAGGGGACCATAACTAGGTGGTAGAGTACTTGCTTAGCATGTGTGAGGCTTTGGGGTTTGATCCTCAGTAAAGAAAAAAAAAAAGTTCTTAGCTTTTTCTGTACTTGTCTTCCACTCTTCTCATATTTAAACATTTCACTCATTATTCTTGCTTAAACTATGTATTCAGTTACAACATGTCTCAATTCCACATCTCTACACATACCTTCTTGCAGGGGTATTACTGCCAGGTACTGTTGAATATCTCTACTTAGTTATTTGTATAGACAATGCTTCAAACTAAGGATCCTTTAAATTGCATTTATCCTCTTCCTCTTAGAAGCAGTTTCTACCTTCTTTCTTTCTGTTAGTGAATCAACATTTCCCAAGTAAGACAACTCTATATCTTGAGGTATTTCCCTCAGCCCCCACTCAGATTACTATTTAGCTATAGTATTTATTGATACTTATTTTCTAATAAATATCAATGCTTTTCACCAATATTTATCTTCTATTGTTAAGGAAAGTAGGATTCCATTTGTTAGTCCTTTGTAATTAGACATGGCTTTACAATTTACTTGGGTCAATATTACATGAGCAGATATGTCTATTTTTACTCTCAATTCTAAGCATATATAGGCTGGTGTAAAATATTCCCTATTTCCTCCTTCCTGCCAGATACTGACAGTGGAGGCGGGCATGGTGGAAAACACATTTAATCCCAGTACTTGGGAGGCTGAGACAAGAGGATTGCAGGTTTGAGAACAGCCTCAGCAATGTAGTGACTCTGAGCAATATAATATGACCCTGTTTTAAAACAACAAATAAAAAGTACTGGGGCGTATAGAATGCCTCTGGGTTCAATCTCCAGTACTCACCCACGCACAAAACAGAAACAACAACAACAACAACAACAACAACAACAACAACAAAACAAAAGCAGATTGTGGTGGTGGAAATTTGTCAACCTAGGTCCCTGAGTGAGGATGAGAATCATCCTAAAGAAAAATGGGTGTGTAGTCTGAAAGAAACAGACCTGATATTCATTCTCAAAATGTGGTTCCCAGAACAGCAACATTAACAATATCTGGGAAAATTTTAGAAAGGCAATGTATAAGCTCCAAATCAGATCTCCTGAAATCAAAACTCTTTGAGACTCAACAAACTGTTTTGATAAGACTTTCAAATGATTCATTAGCATACTAATTTGAGAACCATTTGACCTATATAATTTGTTTCTATTTCTTTAAATAGAAATACTTTCACAGGAGCATATGTTATTTGAAGGTAGAAAATAATATGGTAGTGTAAGTTTCTTTGTTTTGAGCATGTTTCTTTATACTTTACAAGTTCCCTAGCTTGTCAGCCAAACATGCAAGCTACCTCCTACTCTAGCAAAATTAGTCTTTTAAGGTACTCCCACATATGTGAAATATTTCTATCTAGCTCATGAGAAAGGTAATTTGCAATTAGCCTGGGGTAGAGATTTTATATGAGCTGGTTGAGGTCATATGATGAATTTGTGACACACACTAGATCCTACATTTGGGATACTCAGGTCTTTGCTTATATTTATAATAGACCAATTGCAAAAAAATGATCCTCGCTTGATCCACACTTTTCTCAATGTATCTTTGCAGTTACTCTGATCAAGAAGTGGACTATTTTCCTACTTCTTGAATTTAGGCTGACCTTGTAACTTGCCAGGGTAGAAGTAATAGTGCACCAGGTCCTAGCCTACTAGCCCAGGCTGCGCTCTCTCTCTCTCTCTCTCTCTCTCTCTCTCTCTCTCTCTCTCACACACACACACACACACACACACACACACACACACACACACTTTATTAGGAATAAGAGACCATGTGGAGAGCAGATCTGAGACTCTAAAGATGTGAGCAATTCTAGCTGAGATGAGCTGAACTTGGCCCATTCAGAACCTCTGTTTATTGGCCCAATCCAAGAGAAATAACAAATGGTTGTCACTCTAATCCACTAAAAAAAAATCTCTTTTATCCTAGATTCTTTTTTAATAGAAGATGGGTTAATAAAGGATTCACCTCCCCAATGTGATCCAGTAAAATAGTTAATTTTATGTGTCAACTTGAATGAGCCATGAGATGCCTAGATATATGATTGAATGCTATTTTGCGTGTATCTGTGAGGGTTTTTCTGGAAAAAAAAAAATCACATTTAGATTATTGGGATGAATGAAGCAAATGTCTCTCCCCAATGTAGGTAGTCACCATCTGATCCACTGAGGGCCTGAATAGAACACAAAGTGGAAGCAGAATTGTTTTGCCCTTCTGAGTCTGGCTGCTTGAGTTGAGGATTTATCTTCTGCTCTTGGAGCTCCTGTTTCTCAGTCCTTCAGACTTAGACTGGAATTGATATGATTGGCGTCTTCTTGTCATAGAATAATCTTTACAGGCCTAAAAGAAAACATCTATCTGATATGTCAAGAATATTAGGGTCCCATTAGATCTCAAACAACCATTTACATATTTTTCTTCATTTAATATCCTCCTTTTCTGCAGCTAAATTAGAGAATGTCTTTTCTAAAAGAGATGAGAGTAAGAAAAGATCATAGTGAGAAGTACTGTTTTAGGGAACAGATGTAAATGTATTCTGAATAAATTTTCTATATAAGGTTTATAGATTAATTCTCTCCCTATTAAAGTACTAAATCTTTAAAGATTCTTAACACTCCCAACCCTCAAACCTATCACAAGCGTAGTTTACCTTTCATCTGCCAAACCGAATGTAAGGTCATATTTTGCTAAATGAACAGCAAGTTGGCTAGAAGTCTATTCCTTTTTTTTCCTTTGAGCAAGCAAAGCAAAAAATAATGGCAAGCTCTGCTCTATTTAGGTAACAATAAAATCAGAGTTGGAATAATTATTCATGGAATGAGGAAATCACCTGCAAGGCAATTTATCAAAGTAGAGTGTGACTTTGAGTTAGAGAAAATATTCGACTCACACGAATTACCCATGACAAGAGCTTAAGAGAAATATAGAGCAATTCATTTTAGCTGCAGAAAGTGTCTTCATCTATTGCACTCTAATGTCTTGTTGTGAATATGGCTGATAAGGTTATCAGGAGTGCAAGACTGAAGTGTTGATTTTCTCTTAGGTCTACATTACCATTTGGCTTTGCATTATATTTTAGGACTCTGAAGGGAAATAAAATACAGCCATCATTAAAAGCCTCTTCATACGTAATAAGCACACACTGAAGGGTTATCATCAGATATGGGTGTGTAATTGGATAATGTTTCAGAGGCCTCTGTTGTCTCCTCAAGGTTATGAACAAATGATGCATATGTAATATGGATCTATGAATGTTTGCCGAGAGGCATTCCTTTCTGAAGCATTTGAAATGTCAACAGATACAAACAGAAACCATAAAATTCTTTTTGATATTTCTACTCAGCATTTCAATAAGAAGAAAGAGAAGGGCTTAATTTAAGTAAAACAAAGAAACAAACAGGGCACCTTTATCAAAGCCCTAATCTTGTAAAGAGGATGTGACTTCTGTTCGATAGCTCAGGTGATTGTAGTAAGACAATTCATTTCAAAACGACCCAGCCCATTTTCTGAAAAGGTTTCTATTTTTCAATCTTACTCTGCTCTGAATGAAAATCACCTTTAGAGCTTTTTTTCATGTCTGTCTTTTCCCTACATTTTCCACAGAACAAAGATAAACAAAGGACTGAGAACTCGTGGATGTGGGATGATTTTGGAATGGTGCACAGGGTAAGTTTCTGAAGAAGGAATGGATAATTAAAGGAGGGTTTTAGGAGGAGGGATGTGTTTCCGAACTGCTGGATGTGATGCCAGCACCTTGCAAGTTGACTTGACAGATTAAAGAAAAACAATTATAACACTCCACAGGGATGATAATGAAGGCAAGAACATGGTTACTAATATTCTCAAGAAGGTAGGCTTACCTGAGCACTAATATCTGAATAGAGGGATTATAAACAACAGATGTTAAATTTAAGAAAAACACACTAATGATACTCAGGGTAAATTAAGTCAATTATATGTACTAAAGAATGTTTATTCAACTTTAAAACAAAGGACATATTTAAAGTGGAAGAGATTATATTAAAAAACACCTTTAATATAATCCAACTCAAACAAAAATTCTTTAGAAATACATACTTATAAGTTTGGTTTCCCCTTTTTAAATTATTTTTTTCTCTCATTTATCCTGGGTATAAAATTAAAGAGAAACTAAAGGCTAGACTGGGGGAGTGAGAGAAAGTAAAGGAAAGAGAAGGGTTTCATACAACTGAAGAGATTATTTTGAAAATCATCTTGGAGCAACATAAAAGGAGCTGAGCTAAAAGTGCGCATAGTTCTTGAAGCCATTTTGTGTGTGTTGGGATTGGGAGGCAGGGTGTGTCTAAGAAGGCTGCTATTGGTCTATATGACCTGACTGCACATGGCCATGATCTCAGATGTGGTGCCTCCATTTACTCTCCATATGTCCTCCAGGTCTTCTCTCATCTCTTGAAGCTTCAGTTTTCTCTTCTATAAAAATGATGACACTGAATAACCGGGCGTGGTGGCGCACGCTTGTAATCCCAGCATTCGGGAGGCTGAGACCGGAGGATCCAGGTTCACAGCCAGCCTCAGCTACCTAGTGAGGCACTCCGAAACTTAGTGAGACTCGGTTTCAAAATAAAGAATACAAAATAGGGCTGGGGGTATAGCTCGGAGGTAGAATGCCCCTGAGTTCAATCCCCAGTACTGCAAAAAAAAAAAAAAAAAAAAAAATGATGACACTGAATGATGGTATTAATTAAAACCGATGAAAGAATTAAGATATGGGGTACAAAACACTTGGTATAATTTGTAGCAAGCACATTATGAAAAGATATTTTTGACAAAATAAGATTTATACAGAGTATAATTCACTCAGCATTCATTATTTTCTGTGTGTGTGTGTGTGTGTGTGTGTGTGTGTGTGTGTGTTAGTGTGTATGTGTGTGTGTATGGTCCTGGGGATTGAACCCAGGGACATTCTATCTCCAAGCTATACCTCCAGCTCTGTTTTATTTTTATTTTGAAATAGGATCTCACTAGATTGGTGAAACTCTCACTACTTACTTAGGCTGTTTTGAACCTGCAATCCTCCTGTCTCAGCCTCTCAAGAACTAGGGTTACAGGCCTGCACCACCATCCCCAGCTACTCAGCATGAGTACATAGTTTTTGTTTTGGGTTTACTATTTCTCTTCCATTAGAACTCCAGTGTTTGTGCTTTGAGTAAAACCAATTCTACTTCCACCTTTGAATTTCTGACATGTTACCAAGACCTCAAAGGCAGTGCATTCCAACTCTCTTGACTAAAGCAAGTAATTGACTAAAGTAAGATGTACCAGTTAGAGGTGCTGATGCCATCTGGCTTCCTTTCTGAGAAGCATATTCAAGAGATCACACAGATAAGAGGTAGAGACTGAGGACCCAAGTCCAGGGGCATTCAGTTAATCTCTTGTGATAAACCACATCAGAAGAGGCTTTTTCTCTGGGCTTTTCAGTTATATGAGAAAATTCTCTTTTATTAGCAGCCAGTGTTGGTTATGTTTTCTGTTACTGGTAATGAAAGGTCTACTAATGGGTACAGCCACTATTGGCTTTATTTATGAAAATGGCTTTAAGTGTATATACATTCAAAATTTGCGTGCAAAGGAGAATTAAACATCTCCAACTTAAATTATTGAGAATGAATTATGATATATATGTATATAGTTATGAGAGAGAATATTATCCTTGATCAGAAATTTTTAGACATTTTTTTCTCAAAAATAATTTTTACATTTTCAAGATTTAAAAGGAAACTGTCTCTTGTCAGTTCAGACCAAGAATAAGTATTAATTGGCCACACTGTGTCTCTAGCAAAAATATAGAAGTGACTATGTGATTAACCATAGCAATTCAGAATATAAAGATGGTTTCATGAATTTATATAATTTTGATTGTAAAGACATTAATAAATAAAAATAGTACATATATTTTGAAAAATGATATCTATATTTCAAAACAAAATGAATGAGTATAGTGGCAATGATGTAATCATTATACATATTCCCAGGAAAGCTGATGCACATGGGTGTATCTATTGGGGGAAGAGAGAAGGAGAGAAGAGAGAGAGAGAGAGAGAGAGAGAGAGAGAGAGAGAGAGAGAGAGAGAGAGATATGCACCCTGGAGGCAATTTCTTTGCTTTGACTGGATGGGATACTTTGGAGTGTCTTTATAACACAATCCACATTGAAAATAGTTTTTTTTTCTCCATTGGCAGTCTCTTCCATTATCATTTGATCCCTGGAACTATGTATGCCAAATCCAAATCTTCTTTCTGTATTTTTTTTCTATCCTTCATCAGGTTTCAATGAAGTTTACGATGCCCTTAAGAAGGTCAAAGTGATTCTACTGTTTACCTAATTGCCTCCCATGTTTTCACTTTATCTTAACAACTATTGAAGACAGTATGAGCTTCAGTACAGCTTAAATTTTAACACCCAGAATAATGGTTCTTTCTCACAAGTATAACTTCTCATCTGCACAACTTTAGTCAGCCATTACACATCAAAACTCTTGGCTAGTACAAAATAAATGGTGGAAAGGAAGGCCACTGTGGCATAAAAACACACACTGAAGAACACGCTCACTTCAAAGTGGTGTGATGAACTGCTGCTCATTGGCTGCGGATGTTTGTAGAATGGTGCATTAAAGCTCCTTGGCAGAAAATTTATAGTGCAATCTTCTGCACTAGCTCTGGATGTCACTGGATGAAAGGGTATGCTAGTCTTCAAAGCTTGAGGAAAATATATAATAGCTATGCACACGCATAAGAATTTTGGGGAAACTATATAGAACAATGTAATGAATTAAAGAAGGGCAAGGTAGTGATAAATACAATATGTGTTTACTTGGAAAACAACTTTTTTCAAAAATACAGATTAATCAAATTAGTTGGATCTTTTTCATGTTTCTAAATTTACAAAATGTATCTTGAAAAAATACCTAGAGGTTGTCTTTATTTTTAATTATAGTTGATTATATTCCTGGCTTAAAATTATTTCAGTATCTATGGTTATATTGACATGGACATACTTTGTGTCTGTGTGTGTGTGTGTGTGTGTGTGTGTGTGTGTATGTATGTGTGTGTGTGCGTGTGTTTGTGTGTGGTACTGGGTATTGAACCCAGTGGCATTCTACCTATGGGCTACATCCCCAGCCCTATTTTATTCTTTATTTTGAAACAGAATCTCTAAGTTTTGGAGGGCCTCACTGAGTTGCTGAGGCTGGCTGTGAACCTGTAATTCTCCTGTTTCAATCTCCCAAGTACAGAGACTACAAATATGTGCCAGCACACCTGGCTGACATGGATATACTTCTAAGGAGATTGTATATACCATGGACATATTTTAATTACATTTTCAGATTATTCATTTGATCTGTAAGCCCAGATCAACAAATTTATATCTAGGATGGATACTTTGTTTGTGTTGAATTTTATAACTGCTAAATAAGGCATATATATGTTAAATACAAATTTCCATCATGAAATGATATAGAAATTATGTAGCAAAAAGAATAGCCATAATTTGAAGAATTACTTTTATTGATTGATTACCCTTTTCCTGGAAATGTCTGATTACTCTACAATGATTATCACATATAATTTTTATTATAGCTCTGCAAGCTATATATCATCTACATTATGAAGATGTGGCAGTTGATGCTTCAAGAAAGTAAATTTATCTCAACTGAAATATCTTTAAGCAAGTCTCTCTCCAAAACCTATTATTCTTCCAACTCTACCATACTGCTGATAAATATCCAATCTTTAGCTTAATTTCACAAAGCTCTACAAAGATGCCAGAGAGGAAGTTGTTTAACCTTGACAAGAAGGAAGGAACTTGAAGAAAAAGTGTTTTCTTTTAAAATAAAATTCTAATATCCAATTCCCTGTAGCCCCAAGGACTGATGATCTGTACTAAGTTATTATACACCCTAGCAATTCTAATATGCCTGCCTTGGCCTCAGTAGAAACACATGAGTTGATCAATTCCATTTGTAATTACATTTGGGAAAAGGGATTATAAAGACAAATATACTCAGCTGTTTTATTCCCATGAGTACAACATGAAATTAATCACTGGACCAATCTTCCTCTTGCTTCAGTGGTATTGATTAAGGTTCATCCTTTGCTAAATCTGGCATACACCAGTCTTAAGACAGAAGCATTTAGAAAAACAAAATGAAAGTGTTTACTTCAAAAAACTGAATTGATCTCTTAATGCAAAGATTAGAAATAATGATTTTAAACCCTGGTAATAGTGGTTAGATATGAAATTACTTGGCTTATATTGGTCATTTCTGCTTTTTCTTAAATTTGTACTCAAGGATGAACTCTACTCAGTACTTTAGAAGCACACTAAATTCAAGATTTATAGTTGTAAAAGTCTCCAACTTTTTATAAACCAAAATTCTGATTGGTTCTCATATGTTAAAATAAATCTACATGGGGCTGCTGCTTTGACAGATACGACTGCAAGTGACTCTTAAGAGATGGAAACAATTAGTGGCTTACTTCACTTTCAACTTAATAGAGTAGTATGTGTAACTCAAACATTTAATAGTCTGATAAATAAATATGGTACATTATTTTTATTGCTTTTCACAAAATGTTGATAAAGATTTACTTTCATCTTGTCACATTTTTTCTAGAGTCAGTTTTTGTAATGTATGTTTCAGAGTGCCAGTCTATGAGATGCTATTAGTCATCTATGATGCATGAAAGGTCTTATAGAGAAATATTTTTGGGGAGACACACAGTTCAAAAATACTAATGATTTTATGAGTTCTTTTTTAGTAAAATAAGAGTGATAGTGCTTTAAAAGATTAGAAATTAATGGTTTAAAATGTCACTTAACTGCAAGATTTTATTCTCAGAGGATATAACCAATTAATATTCCTGATTGGAACACAGTTTGGGAAATACTTCTCTAGGGTATAACACAGTCTCCCTGACACATTATTTTATACTCTACCTTGAAAATATCTGGACAATGAGCAAATATAAAATATTATAAGTAGAAATAAGTTTCAGAATGTTAGATATAAAATGTCCCCTAGAGAGCTCATTTATTACTGTTTGGAGATGACATAGTTGTGTCATGAGGGTTGTAATCCAACAGGTGAAAGAATTTATATGGGTGGTGGCTTGAGTCTGTAGGGTGTGCTTGGAGGGTGTGGACCTCTGGGGGTGTGGTCTTGGGGATTATATATAGTTCCTCTTTCCCCTGCACTCTCTCTTGCTTCCAGCTTCCATGATGTGAGGAGCACAACTCATGTGCTTTCCCTCTCTCTGCTTCCCATACCATGCCATGAACCCAAAACTATAACTATAAGAAAATAAATCTTCCTTCCTCTAAGCTACATAGTCCGGTCTTTAGATTATGGCTGAAAGAATGCTAACCAGAACATAGGAGATATGCTAAATGTGTCTATTAGAAATATCTATTAGCATATCTCCTATGCATATACATTTATATATAGAAAGAGAGAGAGAGAGATGCAATATATAAGTAATATATATATTGCTCATGTCTCATATTACATAATGGTTTTAGCATCGAACTTACCACTAACAAATGCAATAAATTATAAAATACCTATAATATTTCAGATAATATACATGGAATTAAAAAATGTTTTGTTCTTTGTTATATTACAAAGGTAGTAAAGTTTTATTGGGGAAATTTGAAAATTAATTGTAAAAATAAAGTAACAATATTTGTGATATAATTATTTATTCTTATATTTTTCTTGAAGTATTTTTTTTTTTTCAATGAAAAGGTGCCAGGGGTGGTAACTTGGATATGGAGGATCCCTCAAAGGCTCATGTGGTAAAGACTTAATCCCCAGAATGGTGCCAGTGGGAGATGGTGGAACTTTTAAGAGGTGGGGATTAGTGGAAGGTCTTAAGATGTGGCAGATATACTACCACAGGATAAAGATATTTAACAAATATTTTCTTGCTGTTGACTCCTTATCATTGCTGGGGAAGACAAGTTTAAAACAAAAGAATGAATTTCAATTTTATTATTAGTTGACTCAAAAAAGTTCACTTTGTCTGGTCCTAGAACACAAGTCTACATATGATTTGGAAAGACACACCATTTGTACCACATACATGGAGCTGTTGGAATGACAAATGTAGAGGTCTCTGAGTTTAGTGAGTTAGGAGCAGACTATACTACAAAGCTGCAAGTAGTATAACTTCTAGCACTTTCAGGTTCGAGAATGGTTTTGCATCCTTTGAACCCAAGGCACATAATACAGTGGCATATTGGAACCACTCCTAAAATGTTACAGACTTTATAGTTTTGAATGGGTGCTTATTTCTTTGCTAAGGTCTTCAAAACCTTTGTAGTTTCTAGTATATTTGGTTGAATCTGATTTAAGCAACAACTCTCAGTTGTTTAAATCTTAGTTAGTAACTCCAAATGGAAGGTTCACATTTGTACTAATTTGCAAAAGATTCAATTTTACATTCACAAAACAAATAGCCATAACTTACTCTAAATCTTCCTGTACACAGTTCAAGTATTTCTTCACAAAACATATTGCTTGTGGGTTCCCATTTTAGTTAAAGTCTATCAGTGGTGACTAAAATGACATTCAATCAGCCTTCTCCTTTTTGAGGATCTGTGCTTATGTGGAGGATTCATTTCTTTCTGAGCAATATCTGTTTAAAAATTTTTATGGTTATATTACTGTTTTCTCAACATCTCTTAGTCATGTATCTGATTGTGGTAGGCTTTTCATACTCTATGTCTATTCAGACTAAAAGTGAACAGGGTTTTTGTTTTGTTTTGTTCTGTTTATATTTCTGGGGGATTGAACCCAAGGGCATTCTATCTTTGAGCTACATCCCCAGTCCTATTTTATTTTTCATTATTTTATTTGGAAAAAGGTCTCACTAAATTTCTGATAGGCTTGCTAAGTTGGTGAGGCTGGCATTGAACTTGCTATTCTCCTGTCTCAGCCTCCCATGTATTGGGATTACAGGCATATACCACCACACCCAGCTTATTTATTATTATTATTATTATTATTATTATTATTATTATTAATTTTATTTTGAAACAGAGCCTCACCAAGTGGCTGAGGCTTGCCTCAAACCTGTGATCCTGTCTCAGCCTCCCAAGAAATGGAATTACAGGCCTGCACCACCAAGACCAGCTGAACTGAGTCTTTAAGTTTCAGACTTTTGCACTGTATTTACTACTGTTTTTTATAAAATCTGTGTCCAGTACTAAAATTTGTTGAAATAAATTTAAATACACTTTGTGGCTTTTAATATATGTAGTTAAATTCATTACATTGTACTTAACAAGCCTGTTTGATCTCTCCTTGCTAACCCTACATATACAAACTTTACCTTAGAAACAGTAGCTGAAATTCACCTATGCTCTCATCTGGCTTTCTCACTCCAAAGGATAAAATGTTTAGAAATCTTGCCAAATTGCACATTGATTTGAGTCATAAGACATTGATCCAGATAAACAAGCACACACCTATATTTCTAGATAGGCTTTTTTACTTTCTGAGATCTGTGTTGTCACCCATTAAATAGACTATGCTCTCTGGTGCTTGTCACACAATTTCCTACCTCCTACAATTCCTAGAAGATTGTGGTTTACCAGATTAGTATTATAATGTACTGTTGTGTTTCAATATAGCTTTATAAGCTTTCTTTTTGTCTCTTTATCTGCCAATCTTTGTTTTAGATTCTTAAACTACTTTAAGAAATCAAAAACACTTTCAATTAGTTTGGTTGGTTGGCTCCCACTGTAAATAAATGGTAATCCGATTCTGTGGGCCAGCAGAATTATTTAGCCTCTAGCCATAGCTGAAATTCTAACACAAAATGTGATGTCCATAGCCTCTGATCTGTATCACTTCACTTTCCCTGCTTGTATAGGAAAAGAGAAGTTTTAATTAAATAGATTTCTCTGTTAGACATTTGATGTACATTCTTTAAAAAAAAAACCCATAATAATCCTAAGAAAAAATAATCATTATCTCTTTATCTAGAAGAGTTGTTTAAAAATTAGCAAAGCTAAATATCAGTCACAAGATTACATGTATGGCTAATAAGAAATAGGATATGAAAGTAGGTCTCACAACAATTAATCACTTGGAAGAAAAATTAAGAAAATAATTCCTTTTACAATAGCATAAAAAACTTAACCAAAGAGGTGAAAGTTGTATACGCTGAAAACTACAGACCATTGATGAAAGATATTAAAGACACAAATAGTGGAAAGACATCTCATGTTTGTGGATTAGAAGATTTAATATTATTAACATGTCCTCAGTATGGAAAGCAATCTAAAGATTCAATGCAAGCTCTCAAAATTTCAATGTCATTCTTCTAAAGAAATTTTTTAAAATCATAAAATTCACATTGAAATACAAAACACCCAGAATAGCCAAAGTGATTTTGAATAGGAAAAACAAAGGCAAAGACACTATACTTCTTAATTTCTAATATTATTATAAAGCTATAATAATTAAAACAGCATCACACTGACATAAAGCAAACTCAGATGGATGGAATAGAGAGCCCAGAAATAAATTTACATTTACATAGTCTGCTGACCTTCAACACAGGTGCCAGGGACACAAAGTGAAAAGAATCATAGTATTTCCCACAAGTGGTACTGGAAAAACCAGATGTTCATATGTTAAAAAAAGATGAAATTGGACCTATACCTTACATGAAACGCAAAATTAAACTCAAAGTGGATTAGTCTTAAACATTAAGACTGGAAACTGGGAAATACCTATATGAAATAAAAAGAGGAAAAGCTTCTTGACACTAGTTTTGGTTGACAATCATGTTTTAGATATTACACCAAAGGCACAGGCAACAAAAGCTTAAATAAATATCAGTAATCCATCAAACTAAACCGTTTCTGCACATCTCAAGAAACAATCAGCAGAATGAAAAGGCAATTAACAGGATGGGGGAAATATTTTCAAACCATATATCTGACAAAGTTATGCACTCTATAACTTAATTGCAAAACCCAAAAATAAACAATTGGAAAATTGGCAGAGAACTTGAATAAACATTTCTCCAAAATCATAAAAATGGTCCATGGGTATATAAAAAGATGCTTAATGCCATCAATTATCAGGGTAATGAAAATCACACTACAACAAGATATCAGCACATAGTTATTAGGGTAGTTGTTACTAAAAGAAAGAAAAGATAATGTTGATGAAATAATGAGGAAAGTGGAACCCTTGTGCATTGTTGAAAGTGCAAAATACTGAAAGAACTATGGAAAACAGTATGCATATCCCTTAAAGAGATTAAAAAAATAACTATTATATAACCAAACAATCCTACTTCTTAGTACATATTCAGAAGAATTGAAATCAGTATTTCAAGACATAATTTTATCCCCGTGTTCACTGTAGCACAATTCACAATAGCCACGATACAGAAACAACCTAGTGTCCACATGCAGATGAAAGAAAATATGGTATGTAAATACAGTGGAAAGTTATTGAGCCTTAATAAGGGAAACTTGCCACTTGCAGCTTGGGTAAAACTGGAGAACTTCACACTACGTGAAATAAGCTAGTAGTGATTGGCATGGTTGGGGGTTAGGAGAAATGGGCAATTGTTGGTCAGTGAGTCAGAGGGTATAACGTTTCATTTGCACTAGCTAAATATGTTTTAGAGATCTGCACCTACAATTTACGATATGGTATTGTGCATTCCAAAATTTGTTAAGAGGGTAAATCTCATAATCTCATATTAGATGTTCTTCACACACACACACACACACACACACACACACACACACACACACACACACCCCACACACTAAGTCAAATAAAACAAGATGAAAATGCAAAGGGACACAAAAATCTCTGGGATTTATTGGACATGTGTGTGATCTTGATAGTGGTGGTGGCATCATGAGTGTTTGAATAGATACAAAATAACACACTAAATGTGTGTTCTTTAATAACACATTAAATGTGTGCAGTTATTCATATTGTCAGCAATATCTCAATACAGCGATACTAAAAGTATAAAAAGATTGACAGAAAAAAAGCAGTTAAATGAATAAGCGAATGTAGGTGTCCTGACATCATAGCATGTAACTACTCCATTAATCTGGCTACTTTGCTTTTAATATTTTTACATTCTAGTTTACCTGTGTTTTCACTACTTATGTGCATATTCTTTATCCCTTTTAAATTGATGATTTTCAAATCCAACAGAATTTCCTGCTATTAACTGAATATCCAGAGCTCTTTGATTTACAGTATTTCTATTATATTATGACAACTATAATTATCTAAATGTGAATAATCTTAAAATATACATTCTATTTTTATAAAGAAAAAATTAAAATATTATTAAAATATCAACATTTCTTTGTTAAGATAAGGGTGGATACTTAATCAACAGTCATTTTCTAGAGAGAATATTTTTACCTGCATTAAGGGAAGTGAAAAAGCAAAACATTTTTATTTTTACCTATACTTATGACAGTGGTTACCCATGTGATATAATTTGGCTAATGAGATATAAATGGAAGTCTACTGGGGACTTGGAAAAGTTTCTTCCTGGTGTAAGCATCATTTGTCACCTAATCTCGCACCCTTTCATTCTTTCTTGAGGTTCAATTATTATGGTGGATCTTCAGCATCTGTCTTGTGTGAAGTAAATAAAAGAGAAGACAAGGCAGAGAGAAAGGAGGACAAAAAATGTACTCCTATTTGTATAAGCCACTGGAGTTGGATATTCTGGTACTTATAATATATTGTAAGTGATGCTTTTAATACTTGCTTAGTGGTAGAAGATATATGTTTGGACAATGCTATAGATTTTCCTGCTCAAACTTTGGAATTTCATAGACTGGTGAGCCTTTTTCTTACATTTAGAATTTAAAACTGTGAAGAATCATATTTACTCAGGATAAAAAGACAGTGACTCATGAAAAAAGATCCAAATAATTTTAGTAATTTTATATTTAATTGTTTTTCTTTACAGAAACTATAGATACTGATCTCATAATGCTAACATGAGTAATATATATTTAAAAATAATTTATTAATGCTAGAGATACATCAGTATGCGTTTATATTTTAAGATTTTTCTTAAAGTAATTCACTATACTTATTTTAAAATTATGTATATTAAATGCAATATGGCATCCAGGATTAGCGTCTGGAAGAGAAAAAAGACTTTAGTGGTAAAACTAGTGAAACTCTATTAAATTCTGAAGTTTAGGTAATGGTAATATACTCATGTTAATTTTTTCTCTGACAAATGTACCCTGACTATACGAGAACTTAAAGTTACAGAAAATGAAGTTGAGCATGGTGGCACATACTTATAATCCCAGTACTTGGGAGGCTGAGACAGGAGTATAGCAGGTTTGAGGACTGCCTCTGCAAGTAGTGATACTGTCATCAATCTAGTGAGACTCTGTTTCAAAATAAAACTAAAATAGGGCTGAGGGTGTTGCTCAGGAGGTGGAATGCCCCTGAGTTCAATCCCCACTACCACACACACACACACACACACACACACACACACACACAATAAAATTACAGAAAATGAATTAAGAGCATATAGAAGTCTTTGTAAATGTTCCTGCAGATCTAAAATTGCTTAAAAATGAAAACATTAAAATTATGTACATATGTATAAATATGTGTTTTGTATTTACATTAAAGAGTAAACTTCTTGGTGGGCACTGCAAAAGTACAAATAACCCACAGATATCCTCTTGAGCTATTGTAACACATAAGAGACAGCCTTGATTTGTTGTGTTGGCATGAAAACCGTTTCTACCACTGAACAACCTATATATTTCAGGCACAAGAATACACACAACACATTTTTATATAAACATCCATTTTTATGGGTGAGGGCCCTGAGTAGTATTTATTCATGTTATCTTTGTTCCTAACTCAGACTCATCATACCTGCTGTCACTGTGAGTTTGCATGCCCTTAGAGTTAGGTACTGGAATACAAGATGCGTCCTACAGTCTCCTTTGAAACACTGCTGATCATCCTTCTCTAAGCTGGCAGGACTAACCTTTGCTTTCCACAGTAGTTCCAGATAGAAAATGCTCACTCCACTGCTCTGTGGCAAGGAAAGTTGCTCCCCTGTGCACACTGGCTACTGCTACTTGTATTGGGATTTTATGTGTAAGTAGTTTTCAAGAGAATAACACATTCTTCTCAATGTGAAGGTACCTGATTTGCGTTCCCGCTGTTAGAAGTATATTCCCTTTGCTCCCAGTAACTGCTTTTGATTTAGGCATCATCAGGAGTGGCTTACTTGAGGTTCCTTCTTGTAAATCACAGTCTCCCTCAGGAAAACACATGTTGGAAAGTTTACCATAATCATTCTCTTTTTAATATTTGTATTAGCATTAAATCAATATTATAAAATGAATGTTACCAATTCACTCCTAATTCCTTTTGTTAATCCTCTAAGTGTATTTACTTCTTTATGTTTCCTTTGAATCATTTATTATGCGTATGTGGCATTCATAGTTATAACTAAAATAAAAATGTTATTTTTTAATAATTTCATTTTGAGGGGTCATCATCTTTATAATTTTGATTGCTCAGGATACTTCATTAATTTGATATATCAATATTTAATTATGTTCAACATTCATAATACATAATACATATTATATTGCATGAGGCACTAAATATCCATTAAGAGTTGAATTGTGTCTCTTTCAAAATTCATATGTTGAAATTTTAACCCCTGATGCCTCAGAAAAGAAGACCCTATTTGGAAATAGGGCTTTTGCACAGAGAATTAGTTCATTAAGGTGGGCCCTAATCCAGAATGACTCATGTCCTTTGACAAATTAGAGAAATATGGGTGCAGACAGACAGACACACACACACACACACACACACACACACACACACAACATATGAAGATAAAAGCCAAGACTGAGGTAATGTTAATGCTTCTACAATTCAATGACTGCAAAGTCTGCCTGCAAACCACCTGAAGCCAGTAAAGAGACATGAAACCAATTATTTCTCTCTCCAAGCCCTCAGAAGAAACCAACACTGCCCACACCTTGAGCTCAGACATCTTGCCTCCAGAACTCTGAGACAACAAATTTCTGTTGTTTAAGCCACTCACTTTCAGTCTGTGGAATTTTGAATATGCAAATTACTATAATGTCCCTGAAATACTCTGTGTGATTGGTGTTAAACATTTTTTCTTGTTTTTGGTTCAGTACTTATATTTATATTTGTATATTTATAATTTTTGGTTAACTTCCCTCAGCTACAGGGGTAAGAAAATTTTATAAACCATATATATTTATATGCATATACAAACAGATGCATTTACAGATAAATATGAATATATACTTACATGCCAAGATGGATATAAAGGAGTTGAAAAATGTAGGTTAATGTATACTTTCCCATTTATTAAAATTAATGATAACATGGATGTTTCACAATCATCATTCTTTTAAATTACTATTTTTGGTACTTAATGTTAAAATGTATATGTCAGTAACATTTATGGCCCTTTCATATACTAATTTTAATACTCTACAATAAAAATTTTTCAAATTTTTCAAATTGTCCAGGATAGACCTTTTAAGTGAGCTGCCATTTCCTTTTGAAATTGTCCCTGTTATACTTTAAAGTAATCTTAAATTCTAAATGCTAGAAGTTCCAGACATAATCTGAATTTTCCTACCTAAAAACAACAACAACGGCAAAAAATGAATCATCCCTCCTCTTTTAATGGAGAATGCTATTAGGAAAATAGATGCATGAGTTGTACTCATTGGTGATAATGGTAAGCACTAGTGATGCTGCAATTTTGTAGTCAATTTTTCTCAAAAAAAAAAGAGAGAGAGAGAGAAGAAAAGGAAGAAAGAGAGGAAGGAAGGAAGAAAGGAAGGAAGGAAGGAAGGAAGGAAGGAAGGAAGGAAGGAAGGAAAGAAAGGAAAAGTATTATAGGGCCACAACTTTCTGTCTATGTTTCAATCGCTGCCATTTAACATTCTATGTTTCTGAATATTGTTTTGTCTTTTACTTTGAAGTAGCATAAACTATTAAACTTTTACCATTTCTACAAGAAGATCTAAATTTAGGCAGCTGTACACCAAATGGACAATAGAGGGTGTCCTAGAAAGGTGTGTTTTTTAGGATATTAATTTAAACAAAAGAGAATATGTTGAGAGAGAGACTCAGGTTAGTTCACAGAATTGACATGAAAGCTGAGTGTGAACCAGGTACAGAAACTCACAGGAACCATTGGAAGGTCATAACGCATAACAGAAACAGCTTCTTGACAATCACAAGCACATCGCTTTTCTTTTGGAAGAGGAAGGAAAAAAATGCCTACAGCATACAATAAGTGCTGAGTGAAATAACTTCAGTAAATGTTGCCCAGGTTGCAAAATAGACATTCTCTGTAGAAACTCTGAACAGTTTGAAGGCTGTCAAAATCATGTAGGTGATCAGTCAGCTTCATCCAAAATAGGATAGTGCACAAGGAAGGATGATGATGAGCCACAGAAACCAAGCTTCTTAATTAGACTAGAAACTCCTTCAATAAATAATTGAAACAAAATGATATTCCCCAATTATCATATTTGGGGGACAAAATTTTTCCTATCTTTTCTCCTTTACAACACCTACCAAATTATAGATTAAGTGAAGACATCACTATATTATTAATAGGAATCACTAAAAAAGATGATGAAAAATACATGATTAAGTTACGGTATGTATTATTTTAATACATATAGTTCTAATGGAAATTATAATAATTTGTTGAAAATCTGGCTTATACTTCTAGGAGATAATGTATTAAATTTTCTAAAATACATTTCCAGGATTTGTTTTAAAGTAAAAATAGAATAAGCAATATCATAAATTGTGTTATCACTGATAATCAATAAGCAGCAGGACAGAAGGAATAAAATGTGGCTAGAAGGTTGAAAATCTGGTTGGAATTGTGAAGACTTAAACAGGACTGAAATTTAGACAGTAGAGAAAAATGAAGAGTTTTCATGCTAATTTTATTATCCTCACATTAAAACCATGTATTTTATTAATGCTTTTCCAGAAGAGTTCAGAGTCATTGGGGGAATTCTTCTTCTTGTATTTAGGACAAAAAAGGAAATGAGGAAAAATATTGTGGTAGAAGAAGAGATCAGTTGTTTTTTATTCCCTAAGACCCAATAAATGTCATTTTAAAAGAGAATCAACAGGATCCCCCATTCTACACTAATACTCTGCCTGTCATTTATAAGGAGATTCTTTGGGGGATAGTAACTAGTACCCAATTATCAAAGTATCTGGAAATATAAGACTAGGAAGTGAAATAGGGATCTTGTGGAAAAGATGGGAAAATGCTTATGAATATGAGATTTGGAATTCGAAAATCCTGGAATTTAATCTTGATTCTGTCACACAGGAACTTGGGCTAGTTGCTGAAATTTTGCCAGCCTCATCTTTCCTCATCTATCGAGTTGGAATAATAATACCCTTTTCCTAGAGTTATTCTCAGAATTATATAAAATCACATCAGAAGCATCAAATACTCTGACCTACAGTATACTTTCAATAATAGTAATTTTTAAAAACATAACATTAAAGAGCAATTTTCAAAAGCTTTGTGTTATCTGACATATTTATTATATCTTCTTAACACCTACATTTATCAATTTATATTTGGATGTAACAGAAATAAAACTGACATTTTACAAACACCACTAAAATAGTCTTAGTTATGTAGCTGTTCTATAAATGGTGATTTTGTGTGGTGTGTATGTAAACATTTTTAGCCTACACTCCTTCTTATGAAGCTGTAATATTTGCACTGTCAAGGCCTGGGGTCTAAAGCATGAATGTGGAAGCAAAAATAAAGCTCTGGACAAGAATAAAATCCAGAGGTCTGAAAAAAATGAAATGAACTCCATCTTGTGTACATTCATTTCCTCACAGCCTTCAAGGAGTTTTGTGGTTATTGGGGAATTTGGAATGTTTTTTGCTCTCATCAAATAAATGTTTACTTTAAATCTAGTGCAATAGGGAAAAGAGAAAAAAAACCAGCAAAAATGACTCGGTGCTTCTGGAAATATGAGGCAATAAAACTCAATTGTGTGTATGTATGTGTGTGCATGTGTGTGTCTGTGTGCATGGGTAAACAAGTTTGTGCAGGCATGCTGGAGGAGAAAGTGAGAGCTGTTAAAAATAACTTTGAGAGATACCTTATTTTAAAAATAATTTTAATATTTCCAACTTAAAGCAAAGAATTTTCTATAGGGCTTTTCAAATATCAGCCAGAGTACAATTTAAATTAGCATAGAAATTGTTTTCCAAAAGTTGTCAAAGTCTTGCTTCATGAGTCATTAATTTCCTTTTGTGAAATCTGTATAAATTGTCATCATGACAGCCTTACCACCTCAACAACACCCAGCTCAGTGTACCCTGTGTCTATACTGGAATTATTTTAGTTTTATAATTTCTAATAATCCCTCTAGTTCAGAGCCTTTTTACAAGCTATTTCCACTGCCTGGAAGACCTGTCTCCTCTCTATCACGGCATATGATTAATTCCTACATATCCTTTATATCCAGTTTAAATGCCACTTCCTTGGGAAAAACCCAGATAGACTATATTCAGACTCTTTGTTATTAGTTTTTTATATACTGAGTAATTTTCATTCATACACTTACAAAAGTATTAGTAAAATGCTTTGTTCAGTGTTGACTTAATGATATCTTGCTCAAAGAACAAATGAAGACACAAGCTTATCTTTTGACCACTCAAGATAAATTTTGCTGTTGCTGGACCACCTGGAACCTATGAAGTATTATTTCTTCTGCATAAACACTTTTATAATACTTGACCTTGAATTACAATGCCACATCTTACTTTCTCTAACAATTTCCTAATTCTACATTTACAACTATGGGAAGTTGACAAGGTATGTCAAATTTATAATCACAGACTAGTCTGCTTCCCGTTTATAGCCATCAATTTTGGAAGTCAATATTCAACTTCCATGAAACCTGTGTAAAAGAAAATTTGTGGATTTCAGAATTTAACACATTTTTTCAAAAGAAAGAGAAACTTTTCTTTCAGAAAGATAGTTTTTCTTTTTTAACAGGTTCTAATCTATTTTTAAAAACTAGATGAACAAAAAGTGTATATGACCTTCCAATTTACTAAAAGTGACTAAGAATGGAATTATTATAAGTAAAGTGATGTCATATCTTTAGGACATTTCTTATTCACTCAGTTTATCTTCATAAAGAATGCTACTTCAAGATCTGTACACCTGAAGAAGAAAAAAAAAGATCTTAGCTTCTATTTTTTTTAAGTAGGAAAGAAAGAGATGTTATATGTCTATGCTCTTATAAATGTTTTAAGAATTATTTTTAATAATATTGATCATAGGAATAATCTAAAAGAGCTGAAAGTATGAAACAAGCTAATCTTAAAAGTAAGCCACCTGTGTGATCATTTAAATTTTAAAGTCAAGAGCTACTCATATTTAATACATTCTCATGCATAGGAAAAATCAGGTTATAAAGATGGAGAAATAGATATTATTCCTTGACTTCCTGTTAACCTTGAAATTTATGTTCAGTAAGTTACATCTCAATTTAAGAGTTTAAGGCTTTTATTTTTACATTTCCACCTATCCTTCCATTAAACAGCACAAGATCCGATATGTGCCTATAGAAAAATAAAATTCATTCAGCATCAAATGAAATTTTAGAGTCATTTGTGAGTTTCAGATTCAGAGGACAGAACAACTATCAGCTAAAACACCTTGGGAAAACCCCACAAAATAAATCAAACATAACAGCTTCCATTTTATATACGAAGAGTTGAAGCAAATTATAAATGTTGGATCAAGGTCATATTGGAAATCTCTACTGCATTCACCAGGTTAACCAGAGATGCTTCTCTTCTACTTATTTTATATTATTTCCATCCTCCTATATCTCCATCAAAGAGAAAATTTTAAACTTAAAGTTCTTTTATGGTTAAATAGTCCTATTATAAAACTTAGCACAAAATTTGTCCACCACCTTAAATTAGAGAAAAATAGTCATGTGAAATATATGTCATAGAATTTAAATATATGCACTGTGCAAACTATGGATTGTGAGTAAAATATAAATGTATGTAGAATACATAGTTATATATAATATAATAAATACAGTTAAAGTAGAATATATGTGTTATTAAAACTACATACATTCTTTTGAGCAGATATATCAATTGTACAGTGATAAAATAGTAACTATCTGTAAAGTATTTTTAAGTTGACATCATATCTGTATAATATTTTAATTTTTCAGTGAAGTGTCCACATTTTTATTTCATGGTGCATGGTACATGATTTGGGCACTGAATAAGCAAAATGTTAATTCTGTTTTTTGGGCTATGCAGTCTGTTCTAGGACCCTAATACTGTCAGTCTATTATCTAAGTGGGTTTACAGAAAGAGATAATTTCTCCAAGGGAAAATCATTACTAAATATTTAAGACTAGAATTGAGCATGACTGGTCAGATAAGACATGAAGGGAATAACACTATGAAATTTGAAGAGGCTTCTTTGCAAATCATGAGTTCAGTGTTGTAGCTATGGTGGTGGTAATGGTGTAGAAAGAACAGTGCAATGGTGAAGAATTCAAGTTCTATGGACTTGCTAAGATAGAAAAGTGAAAACAGACTACAATGTCATAGGTGAGTAAGGAAGATGAAAGAGAATGAATATAATCTGAGATGAGCTATTTATTTATATTATAAATAATGATTATTTATGGAAATATATTTTTAGGCTTCTCTTAGGAAAACAAGGGACCACTTTAAGCTTTCACTCTAGGGTGTAGTTGGTGGTAGCATATTTTCCTAACATGTTTGTAAAAAGCAGTCAGCCTAGCATAGACAAATGTCATGTTATATCAAAATGATTGGTTAAACCATGTGACTAGAGAATTCTTAGTAGGAATTAGATAGTGTTACTTACTTGCATTGATGAAAGATTAATTAATTACAAACAAGATGGACATTAGAAATTCTTCCACAAAAAATGATGAGAAATTTCAGAAGATAGAATGACTAATGATGAATAGAAATGTAGAGTGAGAGAGTGTGTCAAGTGGAAGTTGGTATCTTTTCCTGCAAAGGTTACTGAAGAAAGGAAATATTAAAACAAGGCATATTGCCAGTCAGTGGATTACAGTCATGGATCATATAGAATAGACATGGTTTAACACTTCTGGTTTGACTAGTTCACAAACCTAATTGGAAATGATGGGAAATGAAAAGCTTGGCGCCAAATGGATAGAGGCCCTGACAGTCACTGGCTATGCAAGCTTGAGGCCAATGACCACACTTTGTCCCTTCCTCCCTTCCTTCCTTCCTTCCTTCCTTCCTTCCTTCCTTCCTTCCTTCCTTCCTTCCTTCCTTCCTTCCTTCCTCTTTCCCTCCCTCCCTCCCATCCTTCCTTCCTTTCTTCCTTCCTTTGTCTTCTCCTCTCTCCCTCACCCTCCCTCCCTTCCTCCTTTCCTCCTTCCTTTTTTTGTGTGATGATACTGGGGATTGAACACAGGGGCATTCTACCTTTGAACTAAACCCCTAGCCTTATTTTTATTTGGAAAAAGGGTCTTGCTACATTGCTAAGAGCCTTGCTAAATTGTTGGGGCTGGCTTTGAACATGCAATTCTTCTGTTTCATCTATCTAAGTGCTGGGATTACAGGTGTGCACCACAATTGGCTCCATGGCCACATATCTAATGTTGAATTCCTCATTCTATATCTATGCACACTTTGATAATTAAATGATATTTTATGTAGATTAGGCAGTGATGCTTGTGGTACGCAAATATTAAATAGTAACTTCTAGTTAACAATACAACTTGACAAATAGTTACATTTTGATATCTGCTTTTGCTCGTAATCATTCATGCTTAACACAATAGCCAGAGTGGCCCTTTTAATTTAATTACATTAAATTAATTAATTTTATTTTATTTTTGTATTTAACTGGTAAGTGAGGAACATACACTTGCCTAAATAATTCGATATACCAAACAAGTTTAATTTCTTTTTCCCATGGCCATTTCCCACCAGATAACCAGAAGTAAGATAAAGGTATATAAGCAAAGCAAAATATTTGACTTAGTTTCCCATCCCTTTTACACCCCATACAACAGGCCACCTAGTGATGGTTCACTAAGTTTCCACCAACTCCCTCCTGTGCCATACATCTGAAAGGTATCAGAATAAAAATGGAGTCATTTGATTCTCCTCAGGATATACTTGTACCATCCTTTACTTCTCTTCAAGTCCCAGCAGGTTCCTAAAGGTGACATATGATGTGTGATTCATGGGGGGAAACTGAAACTCTACAGCTGACTCTCTTGTACTTTTCCAGATCACAGTCTTACAGATAGTAGGACTTCTGAGCCTCTGTAATTGTATAAGTCTATTATTTCTCTGGAGAACCCTAACTAATGTAAGAATGGTAGTCAGTATTCAAAATGAAATCTTTTCCTGATTGTAATGGAAATGTTTGGAGATCTTTGAGAAAAGGAGGGTCTTGCCTGAACTGAGCAGAAGAAGGATCACTCTGGAACGGAAATGGAAAACCAGTTTTGTAGAGGAGCAAGGCTGTGTGAATGATAACTGTGTGAGAAGCTAGTAACACAGTGCAAGTGAGAACTACCTGTAACTTGGATGAGGATAGGGGCTGTGGAATAAGTGACAAGTAAGTGGACTATGAATACATTTGAACAGCTGTCAAGATTTTCAATGTATTGGATTCTAAACCCAAGTGAGAAGTCAACAAAGGCTCTGAGGATTTTGGCGTGAGCAACTGGAAGAATCTATGTGTTGACTGGTTATTTATTTTTGCTATATTTTGAGAATCCTATGTGTATGTAGGGTACTTAACAGTACTTGTTAATATATACCTTGAATTCAGGTACCATGGAATGGTTGGAAACAATGAACTATTTTAAGAAAACATAAACATCATGCAGAATGTAGGCCCAGGTGATTAGAAGAGCCTATGATTAATATTTGAATATGTTAAATTAGAAAAAGATATCTTTCTTCAATGAAGGTAAATGTCATTGTGGAAAAAATAATATTTACCAGATTATTCAGGAGTAGGCTTGTGGTGACCTTTATAATGGAGAGAAATGTGAGTGATATATTTGTTTTAGTGTGCAAAACTTATTTTGTACACTAAATAGAGTATGCAAAAATGTCACACCTTATATTCTATAACTTCTCAGAATGCTCTGGAATTCTCATTTGTACAGATGAGAAGCAAGGCATACCTTAACCTTGACACTTCAGGGAATTTGACATTTTATAAGTAAATCTTTTATATATAATAGTTCATCCCTTCTTGTTTTTTCTTCTCTCTTGTTTGACCTTCTTTTTTTTTTAAAGATGACATCCTGACCTAGGGAAAAGCTTACATATGATAAGGGAGGGGTATAGGTTCTTGTTAGTTTTTGTGCAAGCCCATGAAAGGCGGTTCTATTTCCTAGTCACTGGCCCCACTACTTTTCCAGTCCTGGTGATGGCAGATACAGCTGGTTTTCAGGAATCCCAGAATCCACTGGTTTGCCCTGTTGAACTTCCCATTGCCTCAAGTATGAATAAAACTTGAGAGTTATTAGCACAGGGAAATTACTAGAGTCAAAATGATCATGTACCTGAAATATTTTTTTTAGGATTAACACTGGGAAAAAAATTCTAGAATATCCTTTGACTGACTGAGTTTTAAAATAATCCCTGGCTTCTAAGCAGTGCTCAAGGAAGACATGGTGCTGCATTAAAATTTTTATTATTAAGTTCAATATTGAACTTTTAAACTTAATTTAAACAGCATTCATAACGATGTTGGGTGGATTCACATTTGAATGAATGAACATCTGAATGTTTTACTTCATTTTCTTAAAATGGATGAAAAGCAGCTAGTCATTTTATTATCAAAACTGATTTGCTATTTGAGGCATGTGATGGCATTATATAACACTGGCCTCATTTAAGTGCTTGGAATATTTTTCTTTTGCTAATGTAGTCGACACATTAATAGCTTTCTTTTCATCTTTCTAAAGTGCACATCACACATTGAAATTAAAGATGTGAAGAATTAATTTATATGAAGAGTCCCTTGATCTAAGTGAAATGTTATGCATCACAGTGATGTATAAATACACCTTCTACTGCAACATGTGTTGAATTACAGTATTATCTAAATAGCTAACTTTTTGGAATAGATGCCAATGCTCTCTAAATCAGAGTTGCATTTTCTAGTTTCTTTGTGGTCAGTGATATCATCACAGACCTCATAGTGGATGGGAGAGTTAGAACCACATTTTAT
>PVLC010016272.1:0-35753 GCA_004027655.1 Graphiurus murinus
CTACCTAGTGAGGCACTCCGCAACTTAGTGAGACCCTGTTTCAAAATAAAGAATAAAAAATAGGACTGGGGGTATAGCTCAGAGGTAGAATGCCCCTGAGTTCAATTCCCAGTACTGCAAAACAAACAAACAAACAAAAAATCTTTTTGTTTTTTTCTTCTGGACTGAGGATTGAACCTCTGAGCTATACCCTGGCCTCAGCTACTTAGTGAGGCCCTCTGCAACTTAGTGAGACCCAGTTTCAAAATAAAGAATAAAAAATAGGGTTGGGGGTGTAGCTTGAAGATAGAACGCCCCTGAGTTCAATCCCCAGTACAAAAAAAAAACAAAACACAAAAATAGGGTTAGGGATGGGCTTGGAGGTAAAATGCCCCTGAGTTCAATCCCTAGTACCACAAAAAAAAAAAAAATAGGTCTGGGGATGTACCTCAGAAGTAGAATGCCCCTGGGTTGCCGGGCATGGTGACGCGCACTTGTAATCCCAGCATTTGGGAGGTCGAGACCAGAGGATCCAGGTTTGCGGCCAGCCTCAGCTACCTAATGAGGCACTCGGCAACTTAGTGAGACCCTGTTTCAAAATAAAAATTACAAAATAGGACTGGGAGTGTAGCTCGGAGGTAGAATGCCCCTGAGTTCAATCCCCAGTACCGCAAAAAAAAAAAAAAAAGTAGGCACAGTAGAAGATTAACAATAGCTAGTAATAAAATAGAATACTTTTAACAATATATTGTAACAAAAGTTAGGTGAAAATGATTTCTTTCTCTCCAAATATCTTACTTACTGTGCTTTCACTTTTTTTTTGGTACTGGGGATGGAACTCAGAGGCATTCTACCTCCAAACTATACGCCTAGCCCTATTTTTTTATTCTTTATTTTGAAACAGGGTCTCACTAAGTTGCGAAGTGCCTAACTAGGTAGCTGAGGCTGGCCGAGAACCCGGAATCTCTGGTCTCAGCCTCCCGAATGCTGGGATTACAAGCGTGCGCCACCATGCCCGGCTTGCTTTCACTTTTTTACTTAAAGAAGGCACTTTACAACCTTTTTTTTCCTTTTGGTACTGGAACCGAGAGGCATTCTACCTCTGAGCTATACCCCCAGCCCTATTGTAGTTTTTGTTTTTAAACAGGGTCTCACTGAGTTGCTAAGGCTGGTCTTGAACTTGCGATCCTTCTGTCTCTGCCTCTCAAGTACTGGGATCACAGGTGTGCACCACCACGCTCGGATGGAGCCATTATTAAGTAAGATAAGGGCTCCGGCACTGTGATACCTCGACAGTGGATCTGATGCCCAAGACGGCTTCAAAGTGACTGGCGGGCAAGCGGCACATGCCGAACAGATGCATAGATGGAGGGGTGATTCGTGTTCCAGGCAGGAGAGAGTGACATGGTGCAAGAGCTCCTCACGCTCCTCAGAACTGTGTACAATCAGTGTTCAGTCACTCACCATGAACTTGGTACATTTTTTCCTGTATTCAAGTTTTCCTCCAGCACTTTGCTAGAACTTAAACATTTCTCCTCTGTGGTCTTGTGGGATTGTTGCTTGATAGCTCCTGGATAACTAGGAGCCTCTGTCGTCACTGTGATGACATCTTTGCTCCTCTCCTCAGGTCAGTGCTCTTCTGGGGTGTAGGTATTCCAGCAGGTTTCCTTTTGGTGACTGCACTGCCAGGGCAGCAGGGCTCTAGCCTTCGGCTGGAGATGGAGGGAATCCTGTTTTCTTCTCAGCTGTAAGCGAAGGTGTTTGTGGTTTCTCCACTAATGACTGGTTTGCTGGTAGATAGACTTAAGGAAATCTTCTCTCACTTTGTGTGTATGTGTGGGGTACTGTGGTACTGGGGATTGAACCCAGGGACAGTCTATCTCTGAGCTATACCCTACACCCCTAGCCCTATTTTATATTGAAACAGGATCTCACTAAGTTGCTGAGGCTGACCGCAAATCTGCAATCCTCCTGTCTCATCCTCCCAAGTACTGGGATTACAGGTGTGTACCACCATGCCCAGGTCCCCCCCACCCCTGCTCCCGCCCCCATGTGTCTGTCCTCTGTGTGTCTCTCTGTCTGTCTCTCTCTCTCTCTTTCAGTTTTTTGTGGCACTAGGAATTGAACCCAGGGGCATTCTACCTCTGAGCTATACCTCCAGCCCTATTTTATTTTTATTTGGAAACAGGGTCTCACTACTTGCGGAGGCTGTCCTGGAACCTGTGATCCTCCTGTTTCAGCCTCCCAAGTACTAGGATTACAAGCACGCGTCACCACGCCCTGCTTTTTTTCAGTATATTTATCTTAAGACACTGTGGGTGCAGTAGTGCCCCTAGGTTCAATCCCCAGTGTGTCTCCTGGGGTTATCATCCCGTCTCTTGACTTGTGACATATCATTGCTGATGCCTGCCTGGTGTTGGGTAGTTTTTAGGAGCACCTTCAGAGCCATCTCTGGGGTGTTCATGGTGACTGCTGAGGGGCCCTCGGCTTAGATGAAAGATATGCTGGGGTCAGCTGGGACTTTCTGCCATGGGTCAGAAGGGGACACTGGGAACAAAAGCCAGTGATCTGGCCAGACTCTACTGAGTTGCTTTTCCAGAGCCAAAGCCAGGTGCTCCCTTATCCCAAAGGGGGGAGCTGGGCGAGCCCCGGGACCCATCCTCCTGCCCTCGCACCCACCTGTGTCTTCTCTCCCCAGAATGTGCTGGCCAAAGCCCTCTATGACAACGTGGCTGAATCCCCGGATGAGCTGTCCTTCCGCAAGGGCGACATCATGACGGTGCTGGAGCGAGACACACAGGGCCTGGATGGCTGGTGGCTCTGTTCACTCCATGGGCGCCAAGGCATCGTGCCCGGGAACCGCCTCAAGATCCTGGTGGGCATGTATGACAAGAAGCCAGCAGGGCCCGGGCCCGGCCCCCCCGCCACACCAGCGCAGCCCCAGCCTGGCCTCCCACAGAGCCTCCACACGACGGTGCCCCAGCCTTCCCAGTACACACCCATGCTCCCCGCTGCCTACCAACCCCAGCCTGACAGCGTCTACCTGGTGCCCACTCCCAGCAAGGCTCAGCAAGGCCTGTACCAAGCCCCGGGGTCCAGCCCACAGTTTCAGTCACCTCCCGCCAAGCAGACATCTGGATCCTCAAAGCAACCGCCCCATCACCCATTTTCCAGCCCAGCCACAGACCTTTACCAGGTGCCACCCGGGCCTGGAAGTCCTGCCCAGGACATCTACCAAGTGCCACCTTCTGCTGGCGTAGGGCATGACATCTACCAGGTCCCCCCATCTATGGACACTCGAAACTGGGATGGGACGAAGCCACCAGCAAAGGTAAGGCCACTCTGCCACAGCTGCGTTGCCCTGCAAGGTTTGAGCCCAAAGCCCTGGTTTCTGCACACAGTGAAGCCCAGACATCTGGGGCCCTGCTCTCCAGCCATGCCTGTGTATTTGTTCTGAGGTCAAAAGTGGGAGAATTTGGGGAATGTGCTCATTCATCTGGTGCTGAGGGGCATGAAGAAGGAGACATGGGGTTGGCCTTGGAGGATGAGGCAGCAGGGAGCAGTGTCCTGCGTCCAGGGAGCAGGCAAAGCCAGAGCAGCAGGGACCCGCCCAGGTCCTCATCTAGGCAGAATTATTCTGACCAGAGTGAGAGCCCAGCCGAGCACAGCAGGCCTACAGTGCAGTGGAGAGCCCAGGAGAAGAGGGCGTGAGGTTTAGGGCAGCACGGAGGCGGGAACCAGGTTGGAGGGCAGCATGTCTGCTAGGAGAGTACACCTGCAGCAACAAGTTTATTCTCTTCTCCCACATCTGGAGGTGAGCAGGCCAGGGCTGACAGTGCTGCTTAAGCACCAGCCATCACATCTGTTTTCTGGCCAGCAGGAAGGCAAGGAAGGAGGGGACAGAGGAGGCTGCATCCTCTCTAGCACTCCTTCCTGGAGGTTCCTTACATCCTTGCTA
The DNA here is from genome assembly GCA_004027655.1 of Graphiurus murinus. NCBI lineage: Eukaryota > Metazoa > Chordata > Mammalia > Rodentia > Gliridae > Graphiurus > Graphiurus murinus. Next base: position 3,938 of record PVLC010016272.1, read on the forward strand.
CCTCTTTTGGCCAGAACTTAAGCCTGTGCTCCAGCCAGCTGCACGGGAGTTGGGTCAGTGGAGCCTTGCCAGGTGGTCACACACTCCACACCTCACTCAGAGGGTCTCTCCTAAGGGAGGAGGGATGGAGGGCTCCTGGAGGACCCTCAGCAGCCACTGGTGCCAGACACTCAGCTACTTAGGCCCTCTGCAACTTAGTGAGACCCTCTTTCAAAAAAAAAAAAAAAAAAAAAAGGTAGAGGAGGTGTCTTCTACTCTTCCAGACTTATTTTTGGGTGTGTGTGGTACCAGGGATTGAACACATGGACTTTCTGCCTCTGAGCTACACTCACAGCCGTATTTTATTTTTTATTTTTTGCAGTACTGGGGGTTGAACCCAGGGGCACTCTACCTCTGAGCTATACCCTCAGTGCTATTTTTTATTCTTTATTTTGAACCTCACTAAGTAGCTGAGGCTGGCTGCAAACCTGCGATCCTCCTGTCTAAGCCTCCCAATTACTGGGATTACAAGCGTGCATCACCATGCCTGACTCTTCAGACTTTTGAGGATAGAGTTGTCATGTCCAGTACCCCTAGTCAACCAAGAGGAGCCTGAGACCAGACCATGACTCCAGGGAGCACCCTAAAAGCCAGGCAAGTGCCCCCGAGGGCCTGGGTAGGCCTCGGGGTCTAGCGATGGCCTCAGCCATGCGGCTTCCTGGAGCCTGGCCCAGGCTTGTGTTTTACCATGTCTAGTCCAGAGCCACCTGTGTCTGAAGAGATAGTGGCCACGTGGACACTCAGCAGTGGCCCTGAGCCTCTGTCCTCAGAGCCACCCAGGACTGAGTGGGGACCTCACTGGTGCTAGTGGGCAGCGAGTCAGCAGGTGGGCCCATCTCACCTCCACCCTTGGTGGCCCAGCACCCAGGAGACCTGGCCAGGAGTTGTGGGCAGGCCAAGGGCAGGTTCTGTGGATACCAGCCCCCACAATGACTGCCAGGGTGCTCTGGCTCACACTTCTTTTTCCCTCCATGGTCCATTTCCATGGGCATATACACCCACATTACACATGCACGAGCACACACAGTCCACACCCCACACCCTGCAGTCAGACTTCTCCCCATCCTCCCCTCCGGCGTCTAAGCAGTGAAGTGCATGGTGCAGGCTGGGCAGGCAGCAGGAGCCCATGTGCCTGGCAGTAGCTGTAAGACCTTTGACTGGGCAAGGGGCCTGCTCTCAGGTTACCTGTGGGCTCACCTGGCTGGAGCCTGCTTGGGGCCCAGGAGGGGAGCCCTGTGCCCTGGGCCCAGGCACCCTCGTCACTCCTTGTCTGGGAAGCTCATTGTGTCTGCTCTGATTTCATGATCATGAAAGCAATGCTCGTGTGCCAAAGAAAATGCATAATGTATGAGAGTCTAGAGATGAAATTCCCCAATCAAGGGATAATCACTGGGAAAATTTTGGCATATTTTGTCTAGCATGTTCTCCATTTGTCTTTCACGGATTTGTACACGTACATCTGCATTTTGAAGTTGTAAATCCAATGTTAGATATCAAAAGCAATTTTATTAGTCTTTGAAATTTCTCCCTAAGCCCAACTGGGATGGCTGCCCCCAAGCTTGCCATGTTGCTGCCTCCCTGGAGGTGGGCACTAGGTGGTCTCTGGTTGCGCTGCCTGGGTCCAGAGTCGTGGTCAGCTGGGCTGAGGAGGAGGTGCCCTGGCCAGGACCGAGTGTGTGTGTGTCCATGTGTCCACATGCCTTCTACCCAGGAAGCCAAGGGGGGTCAGGGGGGTGGACCTTGTAGCAGTACCCATCTGGTGGGTGCCTGGGGAGGTGGCAGTCAGGACCTCTGGGCTGGGCATGGGCTTCAGACAGCTGAGAGAAGGGATTACTCATGTGCAGGCAGGACCCCTGAGGGGAAGGCATTTGTATGAGGCCACTCTGAGTGGGCACCCCTGGGTCAGCTGTGCCAGGTGTAGGGGACGCGTGAGCTCAGTGTGTTATGATTGTAACGGTGTTGAGGGCTCTTCCTTCTCCTCCAAAGAAAATAAATTGAATCGGGAAATTAGAACTAATAGACAGCTTGGTTGTAGCATTAACAAAAACCTTTACTACAAAGTCAGTAGGAAATAGAAAGGGAAGAGAAGAAAAGCAGTATGCCTGGCAGACACGCTGGAGAGCCCAAAAGTGGCTCTCTGCCCTTTCCCTCCCCTCCCCCCCCCGGCCCCTGACGTCAGCCTTTAAATGCAATTTTCATATTGGCATGTTCTTATCAGTGTTCCCAAGGCAATGGGCTAGTAACTTATTCCTTAGCCAGGTGGTGCCTCCTTGTCTCCAGTGTGCTTACTAAGCACAGGGGTCAATGATCTATCTACCTTGCCTTTATCCCTATTGTTATTGTATTGGGCTGTATTGGTTGCTCATCGACTATGGGGGCTTTGAAGCAGCACACAGAGTTTACCTTTCTGGGTCCCAAAGAATAGGAGGGAAACAGGCACAAATTACAGCCAGAATAGCTGTGTGTGATCTCTAAGAGCAAAGCATAAGGCTCTTGCTATCTTTATGGCTCTGAAGTGAGCCAGGCAGAGTCACTGTGATCTCAGGGTTTTCAATTGTCTCTCTACATATTTTTAAGGCTAAAGACTTTACTATGGGTAAACATTAGGACAAAAGGCAGAAAGGAAGCCTGGCTCAGTGGCACGCTTGTACTTGGCTCCAGTACTTGTTAGGCTGAGACAGAAGGATCACGGGTTTGCAGCCAGCCTCAGCTACTTAGTGAGGCCCTTTGTAACTTAATAAGACCCTGTTTCAAACTAAAGAATAAAAAATAAGGCTGGGGATGTAGCTCGGAAGTAGAATGCCCCTGGGTTCAATCCCCAGTAACACACACACACACACACACACACACACACACACACACGCAGAGAGGAGGGGTAGTTCTGAGGAGCAACAAGCAAAGCAGCCGCCTCTCCCTGCCTGAGTGCCTGCACAGCACCCAGACTCTGACTGCTTTTAACATTTTGGAAGTTAGTACTGGAGCAATTTTCCAATACCGTAACAAGTATATGCACCTGGACTTCACCCTCCTGGGCTAGAGGCTCAGGTGCCCCGGGTCTGGAGAGACTAGGTAGTGGCCTGCCTGACCCCACAGCACTCCTCGGCGCTCCATCCCCAGAGGAGAAAAATGAGACTGGTAGATGCACAGTGGGGTTGGGCCCAGGTCAGCGGGTGTTGTTCGATTGCAGATTGGGGAGACCAGCAGTGGCCTGGAGGTGGTCAGGTGCAGGGCAGGATGCACAGAAAGGGGACAGGGAGGGGCTCTCCTTGTCTTCCTCCCCCCCCTCCTCGAAGTTTCTCCAGCCTTGGGATTGACCCACTGGGCCTCTTCCTGAGTTCAGCCTCCCCTTCCCTAGACACCTGATTGTGGGGGAGGGGAGGGCCGGGAACAGCAGGCTCCTGCTGTGCCTGGGCTCTGTGCATCTGTGTGTGTCTGGCAACATGTCCTCTACTGAGGTGTGTGTGATAGAGTGCACACATGCCCACTTGCTCCTCCCAGGCCCTGTCTTCGTCCCCACCCCCAGGGGCCTCCAGGTCCTGCTAATGGGGCCTCAGGTGCAGAGCAGGGTGGCCCTTGATTAGCATTAACCACCTCAGCTGCTCTCTGGGGAGTCTCTTTCCCTAAGGAGCTTTTCCCTGCTGGCTGCTGGCTTACTCTGCTTTTCTCACAGAAAGAACAAAACAAAAAAACACTAGCCAGTAGGTATGGCTGCTCGCAGCAACCCAGCTCAGCAGCAGTGGCCAGCTGCCCTCAGCCCTGCGGCCTGTGAGGGTGGGAGTACTCCCCCTCCTCCTGCCAGGGTGCTCCCACCTAGCAGGTTGTGAGGCCCAGAGACGCCTTGGCCGGCCTGCCAACCTGCCACGTCCCTCCAGCCCCCGCCTCCCCCGCCTGCCCCGCTGCTGGCAGCTTCTAGCAACTAAAAATAGCTCTGGAGGAGACTCAAGTCTGGGGCTCCAGGAGGGAGATGAGTCTGGAGAGGCAGCCGCAACTCCACCCCCAGACACGGGGCTGGAGGGGGACACCCCAGCCCCCGCCCTGCGCCCCACAGCTGAGCACCCCAGCCTGCCGCTCTCCTGCCATAGGTGGCCCAGAAGCCCAGCTGGCCTGCCCGCGTGTCACTGCCAGGCCAGGGCTGCCAGTGCCTGTACTTCCTGGGGGGCCTGGCGCAGGCCTGCGTGGGGAGCTGGGCCACTGAGCCTGAGGGAGGCCGAGTCACAGTCCCAGACATCCCCTTTGATTAGGGAACAAAAGGCTTTTCTGTGAGGACTGCGAGGGAGCCCTGTGGGGGAGGTTGTCTGAGCCTGGCTGGAGAATCCCGCAGGAAAGGAAGTGCTCCTCCAGGCAGTGCACTGCTTGGGGGGGGGGGGGCTGGAGCACCCCAGGGCGAGCCCCCAGCCCCTCCTGCCTATCACACAGGTCCAGGTTCAGAGAACTGGGAGGCAGGGGCTGGCCACCTCTGACCAGTGACCCTCACTCAGTAAGGCCTACAGTTGGGTGTGAAGGGGAGGGGTGCTGGATGAAATTGTGATCCCCTCTGCCACACATACCTCACCTTCCAAGCCCGCCCCATCCATCCGCCAAGCTCTGGCCCTGGGGCTGTCCTGGTTCTCCCAAGCTGTGCTGTGGGGCGGGGGTGGGAGGGCTGCCAGCTCCTGAGCCCTGATTATAAGGCGCCTCCTCCTCTGGTCCCCTCCTGGAACCTGCACCAGCACCTGTCCTCAGAGCGGGAAGTGACTGCTGGGTCCTGTGGCCAGAGGGCAGCTGGGAGGTGTGGGCAGGCAGGACTCAGGAGGTTTGAGAGGGTCTCCAGTTCTGCATGGCCAGGGCCTCAGTCAAGGGTAGCTCTTTTACTGCACACGGTGGCACACGCTTGTCCTTGGGAGGCTGAGACAGGAGGATTGCAGGTTCACAGCCAGCCTCAGCTACTTAGTGAGGCCCTCTGCAACTTAGTGAGACCCTGTTTCAAAATAAGGAATAAAAAATAGGACTGGGGGTATAGCTCGGAGGTAGAATACCCCTGGGTTCAATCCCCAGTACCATAAAAAGAGGGGATGACCCTTTGCCCACTGGCAACACATTCTGGAACCTGTGGTCCCCCGACACCACCCAGTCAGCCCAGCCCACATATACTCTCCTCTGGAACCTTCCAGGTCATCCATCTAGAGAAGCAGACAGGTCTAAACAAACCTAGGGTCCTAAGCTCTGCATTTACTGCAGAAACTACGCAGGGGATGAGCACCAGGGCCTGTACGCCCACCAGGGCCCTCCCCACCACTGGTGCCTCGCACCCTCCTGGGGGTCTCCCCAAGGGCCTGTGTGTGCATCCAGGAGGCTGGCCTCAGAGACCAGTGGTGAAGCCGGCTGTTTGCCCACAGGTGGTGGTGCCCACGAGGGTGGGACAAGGCTACGTGTACGAGACCGCCCAGCCCGAGCAAGATGAGTACGACATCCCGCGCCACCTGCTGGGCCCGGGGCCCCAGGACATCTATGACGTGCCCCCAGTGCGGGGGCTGCTTCCCAGCCAGTATGGCCAGGAGGTAGGCACTAGCAGTCGGGGCGGGAGAGGGCAGGGGCAGGTCTGGGGGGCCAGTGTCCGTAGCCCAGGCTCCGCTGAGCCTGTGTGGCCTGGCACTTATATCGCTGCCTCTTTCTTTCTGCCCCTAGGTCTACGACACACCTCCCATGGCTGTCAAGGGTCCTAATGGCCGAGACCCGTTGCTAGATGTGTATGACGTGCCCCCCAGTGTGGAGAAGGGCCTGCCGCCGTCCAGTCACCACGCGGTGAGCAGGCCTTGCGTGGGTGAGGGTGTGGCTGCGTGTCTGGGGTGGGGACTCGTGCCCTACGGTAGGACCCTCTCAGCAGGTTCTTGAGAGAATATTGGCAAGGTGACTACAAAATTTCTCATCCAAACCAGGACACTTCTGGGGGTGAAAGGGGGACCAATAATTAAATAGGACTGTCCTGGGCTCAGCCGAGTACTGCTGCAGAGCAGACGGTCCATGGGTGGCGGTGGTGGTGGTCACTACAGTGGCAAGATTAACTCACCCAGCTGTACAAATTAACAGATATGTAACCCGGTAACAAACCCTGGCAGTTCTGCAAGTTACCGACTGAGCAGACAAGCAGAGGAGACGCATCTATCTGGTTTCAGAGCCCTGGCGATTTAGCATGGCCGTAATGGCTAAGCATCAGGACAAGGGTCTGTGTGTGGCGGGCCCTGGGGTGGCACAGGATGGATGGCACCTTGACGCCCCTTTTGACACTTCTTGTCCCCCAGGTATATGACGTTCCTCCGTCGGTGAGCAAGGATGTGCCTGATGGCCCCATGCTGCGTGAGGAGACCTACGACGTGCCCCCCGCCTTCACCAAGGCCAAGCCCTTTGACCCAGCTCGCCACCCGCTGATCCTTGCGCCCCCTCCGGACTCCCCGCCAGCTGAGGACGTTTATGACGTACCACCCCCCGCTCCTGACGTCTACGACGTGCCCCCCGGTCTGCGGCGGCCTGGCCCCAGCACCCTGTATGACGTGCCTCGGGAACGGGTGCTTCCTGCCGAGGTGGCTGATGGCAGCGTGGTTGACGACGGTGTGTATTCTGTGCCCCCGCCGGCCGAGCGTGAGGCTCCGCCCGATGGCAAGCGCCTGTCTGCCTCCAGTACGGGCAGCACGCGCAGCAGCCAGTCAGCATCCTCGCTGGAAGTGGCGGTGCCCGGCCGGGAGCCCCTGGAGCTGGAGGTCGCTGTGGAGTCCCTGGCACGGCTGCAGCAGGGTGTGAGTGCCACTGTGGCCTACCTTCTGGACTTGGTGGCCAGTGCCGGGGGGCCCGGAGGCTGGCACAGCACCCCAGAGCCTCAAGAGCCGCCAGTGCAGGACCTGCGGGCCGCAGTGGCCGCCGTCCAGGGCGCCGTCCATGAGCTGCTGGGCTTTGCCCGCAGCGCCGTGAGCAACGCCGCCCACACTTCTGACCGCACCTTGCACGCCAAGCTCAGCCGGCAGCTGCAGAAGATGGAGGACGTGTACCAGACGCTGGTGGCGCACGGTCCCATCCTTGACAGTGGCCGGGGAGGCCCAGGGTTCACCCTTGAAGACCTGGACCGCCTGGTGGCCTGCTCCCGGGCCGTACCTGAGGACGCCAAGCAGCTGGCCTCCTTCTTGCACGGCAACGCCTCGCTGCTTTTCCGACGGACCAAGGCCCCCGCCCCAGGGCCTGAGGGGGGCGGCCCCCTACACCCCAACCCCACTGACAAGGCCAGCAGCATCCAGTCGCGGCCCCTGCCCTCCCCCCCCAAGTTCACGTCCCAGGACTCCCCGGATGGGCAGTACGAGAACAGTGCCGGGGGCTGGATGGAAGATTACGACTACGTCCACCTGCAGGTGGGTGCATGCCCGCCCAGGCCTGGGCTTGGCCCAGCTACCTTCTTTGTGGGCACTCTGATCCCCCACATCTACACACAGAGCTCTTGTAGTTAGAGGGAGGTTTGGGCTTCAGGCCCAATCACTGGTGGTCCCAGCACCCTCCTTGGAGCCCGCCGTGGACCTGGTGGCCAGTGCAGCAGTGTCCTCAGGGACTGGGCCTCTCTGGTGACCACAGCTCGGGGGGCCACCTTCTGTTTGGAGAGACAGATTCTGGAGAATGAAAACACGCTGAGGTGTGGGAAGGAGGGCGGGGCGGGCTTCTGAGGCTGGGTCCTGGGGACAGGCACCTGGGTGCCAAGCTGTCCAGACCAAGAGCCTACAGGTGCCCAGACCCAGCAGCACAGTTAGAGAGGCACCCAGTGGGCAGGGCCAGCTCTGTGGGCCGAGGGGAGGGACTTAGGTCTGGTGGCTGCGTGGGGGCTGGCCATGGCCACCTGGCTGCTTTGCCTGTGCCAGCCCCTTCCTGCAAGGGGAGGGGTCAGCCTGCAGCGCCACCTAGTGGTGGCTGCCCCCCAACACTGCCCCCATCCTGGGAGGCTGCTGGCACTCCCCATCCTGGGAGGCTGCTCAGCCCAGGCCTTGTCTCTGCCCTCCAGGGGAAGGAAGAGTTTGAGAAGACCCAGAAGGAACTGCTGGAAAGGGGCAACATCATGCGGCAGGGAAAGGGCCAGCTGGAGCTGCAACAGGTGAGGGAGACCCCAGACCCTGGCGTTGCCTGGGGAAGCCCTGAGACCCTCAGGGCCCCAGCTTCTCCCAGCAGCCCCTCCTCTGACAGCCCCATGGCACCAGACCTGCCTGGGAAGGGCCCTGCCAGTCACTGAGGCCTCTTGACCGGCTCCAACTTTGGTTTGGTTTATTTTATTCTGTTTTGCCCTCTTCTGGGCTGTGCTGCCCTACCCTGGCCTCCAATTTCTGGGCTCAAGTGATCCTCCCACCTTAGCCTCCTGAGGAGCTGAGGCTACAGGTTTACACCATTGTGCCTGGCTTGATTTGTTTTAAGGTTAGGGTTAGAGAGCCGGGGATATAGCTCAGTGGATGAATACTTGTCTAGCATGTGCAAGGCCCTAGGTTCCATCCCCAGCATCACAACCCATTAATAAAATTATTATTAGAGAGCTGGTGTGGTGCACACTTGTAATCCCATCACTTGGGAGGTTGAGACAAGAGGATCACAGGTTCGAGGCCAGCCTTAGCAACTTAGTAAGGCCGTTTCAAATAAAAAGGACTGGGGGTGTAGCTTAGAGGTAAAATGCTCCTGGGTTCAATCCCCGGTACTGCCAGAAAAATAAGAAAGGAGGGGAGAGAAAAACGAACACTGGCACTCATAGGTGGCTGGGGGCTGGGCCAGCTTCCACCCTTGCTCCTGCCGGCCTCTTAGAGATGAGACTGATGAGCAACTACTCAGCAACTTCCTCCCCCCACCCCCAGCATTAAACATTCGTTTTTTTTTTAGTACTGGAGGTTGAACCCAGAGACAGTCTATCTCTGAGCTATATGCCCAGCCCTATTTTTATTTTATTTATTTATTTATTTATTTATTTATTTATTTATTTATTTATTTATTTCAGGACTGGGGATCGAACCCAGGGGCATTCTACCTCTGAGCTACACCCTCAGCCTGATTTTATTTCTTATTTGGAAACAGGGTCTCACTAGATTGATGAGAGTCTCACTACTTGCTGAGGCTGTCTTCGAACCTGTGATCCTCCTATCTCAGCCTCCCAAGTACTGAGATTACAGGCCTGCGCCACTATGCCCGAATTTATTCTTTATTTTGAAACAGAGTCTCACTAAGTTGTGGAGAGCCTCACTAAGTAGCTGAGGCTGGCCACAAAACCAGATCCTCCTGTCTCAGCCTCCCAAGTACAGGGATTACAAGCGTGTGCTACCATGCCCGGTGGAAAGGGGTGTTTTTGAAAAATACTATGGCACTGAGTTCTGATTATGAAGATAATTCAAGGAGTTAAACTATAGAATAGCAGGAAATAGACATAAGCGTCACTGGTTACTGTCCTCCCACTCCACCTTTCTGGGCGTGGAGGAGGAAGGCCAGCTGATTAGAGCCCAGCCCCTGCTGCCCCCGCTGCTGTCGGGTGGGGCTCAGCATGGCTGCCCTGCAGAATGATGTAGGGAGTGAGTGTGCAGCCGGGTGGTGCACACCGGCGCCCCAGGAAGCAGCCTGTCAGTGTTGTCCGAGAGCCTGACTTTCTACTTCCCCACCACCCCAGCTGAAGCAGTTTGAGCGACTGGAGCAGGAGGTGTCTCGCCCCATCGACCACGACCTGGCCAGCTGGACACCGGCGCAGCCCCTGGCCCCTGGGCGGCAGGGCGGCTTGGGGCCCTCGGACCGGCAGCTGCTCCTCTTCTACCTGGAGCAGTGTGAGGCCAACCTGACCACGCTGACCGACGCCGTCGACGCTTTCTTCACTGCCGTGGCCACCAACCAGCCGCCCAAGATCTTCGTGGCACACAGCAAGTTTGTCATCCTCAGCGCCCACAAGCTGGTGTTCATCGGGGACACACTGTCGCGCCAGGCCAAGGCGGCCGACGTACGCAGCCAAGTGACCCACTACAGCAACCTGCTGTGTGACCTCCTGCGCGGCATCGTGGCCACCACCAAGGCCGCCGCCCTGCAGTACCCGTCCCCCTCTGCTGCCCAGGACATGGTGGACAGGGTCAAGGAGCTGGGCCACAGCACCCAGCAGTTCCGCAGGGTCCTGGGCCAGCTGGCCGCTGCCTGAGGGCAGAGGCCAGGGTGCGCAGGTGGGGAGGGGCGGCAGTGGTCCCCACCACCCCAGGTAGCACCCCTCTTGAGTCGATGTCCCACAGGTTGGAGACAGGCAGCCCCAGCTCTGCCGTGGGCCTGGCGCCCTCCACTGCCCAGGGATTTGTACGTATTTATGGCAGGGCAGGGTGGCCGGCCAGTGCCTCCTGAGAAGAGCCAGAGCTCTCCCCAGAGCGCAGTGGGCGAGGAGGACGGATGGACGGAGGGACAGACAGCCAGGCCAGGGTGGAGGCCCAGGTCCCAGCGCCCCCCTGACCCTGTCCCTGCACAGGGCAGGTGCAGCAGTGGCGGGGTCCTCCTCTGCACCAGGAGAAAACCCGGGAGAACTATTTTTCATTATTGATTTTCCAATCATTTGACTAATAGTCTACATTTAATAAATTTTAAAAATGAAAATCAACCCCTGAGGTGTGAGAGATGAGGGAAGGCCTGCGGGTGGGAAGCAGGTATGTCCTTGGCCCTCAGAATAGCTGGGAGTGAGGTAAGGGAAAGCAGGCTGAGGGACCGTGAAGACGGCCCGGCCATGGGAGAATCAGGCTCAAGGCCAGCCTCCGCCACTTTCAAAATAAAAAGGGCTGGGGTGGAGCTCAGAGATAGAATGCCCCTAAGGCTCCATCCTCAGTACTAAAAATAAAAAGGCTGAGGGTACAGCTCAGGTAGAATCCCCCTGGGTTCTGTCCCCAGTACTCTACACACATGAAGAAAAAGAGGGTGAAGACCGGGTAGCCTCTCTGGGGAGGCTGAAGGAAAAGCGAGTCCCTTTAGGGGAAAGCCAGAGCCGGGCAGGGAGTGAGGCTTGTCGCCTGCAGAGTGGGTGGACAGGGCTGGGGAGCAGTGTGCAGAGACGTAGGGCCTGAGGGCCCTCCGGGGTGGCAGCTGAGTGGAGACCAGCATTGGGCACAGAGAGGTCCAGGGCCAGGATGAGTCGGGCTGGGTGTCCCAAACCACAAGGAGAAAATTCCCAGGCCGAGGACCCTGCTGCAAGACGCTGCGTGCACAGGGACTGGCTCTCAGGCCGTACCCAAAGCCTTGCTCCTCCTGGACTCTCACCTGTGTGGGACGCCAAGGTGCGCCATTAGAGCTTGGGAGGATGGGTGTGGCCCCAGGACTCCTTCCCGCATCCTGTGGCCCAGGTGGGGGTCTGCAGGGAATGTCTGGCACCCCTGGTACAGCTCCCAGCTCTAGCCATTCTGCATATGAACTTGGGCCTCAGTTTCCCTCTGTACAAAGAAGGTAAGGCTGGGTGATTTGCCGGCCACTTGGCTCTAAACTCCACAGAGGGGCCCCAGTGACGACACCTGGCATCTTGTGCACGCCCACCCTGGTGAGGACGAGATGCAAACAGATGGTGGCTCTATTTGAGTTTTACTCAGGTCTAAAGGTACAAGGGGCTCAGTTGGCTCCCAGAACCCCCCAATGCAGGGCGGTGATAGGTGACGCGGCGGGGGTGGAGGTGGAGCAGGTGCCGCTGCCCCAGGACACAATGCCTACCAGGTTCCAGGCTCCATTCTTCTGGCACACCAGGGGGCCGCCAGAGTCTCCCTGCAGGAGGACAGAGGACTTGTCTCTAAGCTTGGCAGGAGGGCTCGAGTGGGCGGAGTCCAGGGAAGGGCAGAGGGACGACCATTGTGGGCACAGGGGTTGGGGGACTGCAGCCTTGAACTTGTGCCTGGGCTTGGTGGCAGTCCAGCCCTGCCATCTCCTCCTGGGGGCTGGGGCCACCCCCTAAACCTGGCTGTCATCTCTCAAGTGGCTGCTCATTGGGGTCCCCAGGGCAGTGTGCACCAGGCCTGGACAGAGGACCTCCTGGGCCATCGGTCAGCACCAGCCCAGCCAGCGGGGGTGGCAGGCCAGGGTGAGGTTAGGTAGAGGGACAGGGGCGAGGGAGCCCAGGCTTCTGGGAAGCTGTGGCCCTCCTGTCCCCCCCGTCACCCCCCCCCCCCCCCCCCCCCCCCCCCCCCCCCCCCCCCCCCCCCCCCCCCCCCCCCCCCCGAGCAACAGCGGCGAGAGGCCCTACCATGCAAGAGGAGACGCCACTGGCCCCGGCGCAGACCATCACGTTGGTGATCTTGCTGCCCCAGGACTTCTTGCAGTCGGTGGTGGACACGAGGGGCAGGGCTGCCTGCTGCAGCCCGTCGGGGGTCTCGGCAGCTGCAGAGACGGGATGGGGTAGGGCCCCTCTGCCACTGCGGAGGATCAGGAGACATCCAGATCCTTCAAAGCAGCTGCGGTCAGCTCCTGCGAGGTTCCAGGCCAGGAAGGGCTCCAAGCAGAGCTTCAGCCCAGCCCTGCCCGGCCAGCCTTGGGCCCGGCCCTGCAGCCATCACGAGTGGGTGGACAGACAGATGGATGGATGAGTGGGCAGGTGGCAGCACATCCCTTGATGGGCCCCAGGGACCCGCTGCTCTCAGGGAGAACCAGGGAGGCCTCCTCCCCTCGCTGGCTGCTTGGGCTGTAGGACGTGGGTCTCCAGAGGAAGAAGGCCAGGCCATGAGCAGATGAAGCAGGGCCACTCGCCCAGGGTGCTGAGCCCGGCCGAGCCCCTGCATCTGATGGAGCCTGGAGCTGCGACCACACTGGAAACCCACACTGGAGCCTCAGGAGGCAGGAGCCCCCCACTGGCCTGTGCCCAGAGATTCCCTAGGTGCTTTCTGTCATTGTTAACTCACTTTTTTTTTTTTTTTTTTTTGGTCCTGGGGATTGAACCCAGAGACTTTTTACCTCCAACCTATACTCCCAACCCGATTTTATTTCTTACTTGGAAACGGTCTCACTAAGTTGCCAAGGACACTTTGAACCTGCAATCCTCTTGTCTCAGCCTCTCAAGTACTGGGATTATTACAAGTGCGTGCCACCATGCCTGGCTCCATTATTAACTCTTTATAAAAAAAAAAGATACTTTTATTGGTGTATTGTAATTGTACACCATAGATTCAAAATGATGCACACACTACCACGTGGTATATTCCTGTCTCGCCTGAACTCTTGTGTTTGGTGGATTTGTGTGTGTGTGTGTGTTGGGTACTAGGGATTGAACCCAGAGGCATTCTACCTCTGAGCTACACCCCCTATTTTATTATTTATTTTTGTTTGGAAACAACAGAGTCTCACTAGGTTGCTGAGGCTGTCCTCAAACCTGCAAACTTCCTGTCTCAGCCTCCCAAGTTCTGGGATTACAAGAGTGCATTATCATGCCCGGCTGTGTTTGGTGGGTTTGGGTGTATGTGTGTGTGTTTTGTTTTTTTTTTTTTTTTTTTGGTACTGGGGATGGAACCCAGGGGTATTCTACCTCCTAGTGTACCTCATGCTCCTAAAAAGCCCTGCAGGGGGCCCCTGAATCTCATGACAACTTTAGGCATCCCCCTCCTGCTCTGGGTCTTAATGTCTCCAAGTGCACAATGAAGACTCAGGACTGCCCAGGGCTCCCCAGCCTGTAGTCCGGGCAGCTGAGGGTCCGAGGAGGCGTGGCAGGGACAGTGAGGTGTCCAGCTCTCACCGGCTTCTCTTGGACCCTTTCTTCTGGCACTTGGCTGGAGCTGGGAGGGCGAAGGGTCATTCCCTGCCACCTGGGGGAGCCCCTGGCCTGACCCAATCAGCCCAGTGAAGGCCCAAGTTCAGGAGTAGGTGAGCCTCAAGGCCCCCAGGAGACAGACAGCGCTGACCCTGCTCCTTGAATGGTATAAGCCCCTGAAGTCCCTGCCACCCCAGGGTGAGGTCCTGAAATAGAGCTCAGTCAAGCTGTTTGCGATGGAACCCAGGGGCATTCTACCTTTGAGCTACACTCTCACCCCTATCTCAGTTTTTAGTTTGAAACAGGGTCTCACTAGGTTGCTGAGGGTCTCACTATGTTGCTGAGGTTGCCCTCGAACCTGCAATCCTCCTGTCTCAGCCTCCCAAGTACTGGGATTACAGGCGTGCGCCACCACGCCTGGCTGGTAAAACTGTTTTGATCAAAAGAGGGAAGGGATGGGGCTGACCCTGGGGCCATGTGAGTGGGGAGTGGGGTGGGCTTCCTGAGCCCTCCTGGAGCCCTCTGGGTTCTACTGTCTGGGCTGTGCACTGCACAACTCCAGGCGCTGCCGTTCTTGTGGGTATCGATGGACTCATACCCACGGTGGCTCTGAGATAGAGCCCCTTCCCTGGCCCGCTCTGCGGGAGCCATCTGTGATCTCCCAGGGGCAGGCATGCACTGGGTGCATGGCAGGGGGCGGGGGAGCTTGGGGGAGGGGAGTTGGGGCGGTGAGGCCAAGGTGGACTCTAGGGGCCTCTGCAGGTCCCACCTCATCTCCCCCACCCCATCCAGCTTCTGGGACCCAGCCTGGTGCCCCTTCCCCTCCTCTGAGAAAGGGGCCCTGATTCCCATCTGGGTCCTGGTAGTCCCCGGGCACAGCTCAGGTTGGGGTGTGCGGGGCTCAGGGATGCCGGGGACCCCCTTCTCCCTGTTGGCCCAGGCATGTGACGTGATGGCAGGGCGGTAGCCTGGGCCAGGAAGCCTCGCTCTATGGGTTTGAACCAGGGCCTGTCGCTGTCTTGCTGGGCTGGGAATCAGTCCTCCCCCACCCCCCAGCCCCGGCAACATGGGGATCACACAGTTGCTGACTTCACAGGGCTGGTATAAAGATGAATGATGAGCAGGGCATGCTGGTGCCTGCCTTGCCATCCCAGTAACTTGGGAGGCTAAGACAGGAGGATCTCAGGTTTGAAGCCAGCTTCAGCAACTTAGTGAGGTTGTTAGCAATTTAGCAAGACCCTGTTTCCAAATAAAAACTAAAATAGGGCTAGGGTGGTAGCTGGGAGGTAGAATGCCCCTGGGTTCAACCCCCAGTGCTCCCCCACCCACCCACCCACGCAAAAGGGCAAGGTTTAAGTTTCCAAAACGGCTGGGTTCAGCCAGGAGTGGTGGCACATGCCTATAATCCCAGTACTTAGGAGGCTGAAACAGGAGGATCACAGGTTCAAGGCAAGCTTGGCAGGTTAGTGAGACCCTGTCTTGAAATTATAATTATAAATAAATAAGTAAATAAAAGAGCTGGGGGTGTAGTTCAGTAGTGGAGCTCCCCTGGGGTCAACAAGAAAGAGGGGTCATGGTTTGAAGGGGCCAAGCCACCAATGCCCACACAGTTTCTGAGTTCTCAGAGAAATGTGTGTTCCTTCAAACTTGTCCCCCCTGTTGCCAGCACAGGGTGCACGGCCTCCAGACAGCCCTAGAATGTCCGCTTCTTCCCCGGGGAGCCCTGACAGGCTGGGCCTGGGAACCGGATGGGGCTCCCCAGCTGCCCAGGTCAGAGGTGGCAACCCAGAACCGCAGGGTGTCATGGGGGCCAGTCCAACCCTCCTGATGTCCCCACAGGAGAGATGAGACCAGAGACACTCATGCGGGAGAGCGGCTCGCTCTGGCGCAGCGCTGTGCACCTCCAGCAGGCCAGCCACCTGCCCAAGGCAGTGCCCAAGAAGGCCCCAAGGGAAAGGAGCCGGGGCAGGCCGTGGCGCTGCTGTCAAAGGGCTGGGCACCCTCCAGAGGCTCCCCATTTTATCCCCACATGCCACGCTCTTATCTGAGACCTTGAGGTGATAATCCCTCCCCTGGCAGGCGCCAGGGTAGGCAGAATGAGCCAGAGCAGGGCTGGCACGGGTGCCTGGGACCGCAACAGCTGCAGCCCCCAGCTGAGCTTGGGACTAGGGCCAAGAGCAAAGGCCGCACACTAGTCTCTTTGGGTACTAGGGGTGGAACCCAGGGGCCTTCTATCTTTGGGCTACACTCCCAGACCTATATTATTTTTTATTTGGAAATGGGGTCTCACTAAGTTGTTGAGACCATTAAGTTGCTGAGGCTGGCCTTGAACCGGCGATCCTCTTGTCTCAGTTTCCCAAATCCTGGGATTACAGGTGAGGGCCACCACCCCCAGTTTATATCCTTATCTTTATCCCTACCCAGGCCCTGGGGACCCCACCCTGAAGGGGGGTTCTGAAGTTAACCACGTGCGCTGGCAGGGAGGCGGTGTCCAGGCAGAGCGGGGCAGCAGGAGCAGGGCCTGGGAGGACCGCACTGCGGGCCCCTTGGCAGCCAGGTGGTGGGGGCCGCACCGGGGCCCTGGGAGTCCACAGCTGGCCGGCCTTCTCCCGAGCTGACCTGGGGCGTGGGAACCTCGAAGCTGCGGGCGGGGGGCAGGGGCACATACACAGGTGTGGGCTCCCGAGCCCGTTGCCCAGCTGGGCGGGCAGGCAGGGAGTGGTGGGGGTTCCCAGTGCCCCAGCCTCCTGGGCCCTCCCTCTCTCCTCCCTCCCTCCTCTCTCCTTCCCGAAAAATGCACCTAAGGTGTGAATTGGCTCAAAGACATTTTTTTTTTAATGGTACTGGGGATGGAACCCAGGGGCATTTTACCTCCGAGCTATACCCCCAGTCCAATTTTTTCTTTATTTTGAAATAGGGTCTCACTAAGTTGCAGAGGGCCTCACTATGTAACTGAGGCTGGCCACGAACCTGGATCCTCCAGACTCAGCCTCCCAAGTACTGGGATTACAAGCATGCGCCACTTTTTTCCTTTTGGTACTGGGAATTAAACCCAGGAGCATTCTACCTCTGAGCTACACCCCCAGCTCGATTTTATTTTTTATTTTTATTTTTGTGGTACTGGGGATTAAACCCAGAAGCATTCTACCTTCGAGCTACGCCCTCAGCCCAGTTTTGTTTCTTATTTTGAAACAGGGTCTCACTAGGTTGATGAGAGTCTCATTACTTGCTGAGGCTGTCATTGAACCTATGATCCTCCTGTCTCAGCCTCCCAAGTACAGGTGTGGGCCACTGGACCCGGCTTCTGATTTTATTTATTTATTTATTTATTTATGATACTGGGGATTAAACTCAGAGGCATTCTACCTTCGAGCTACACCCCCAGCTCAATTTTATTTATTTGGAAATAGGTTCTTGCTAGGTTGATGAGCATCTCACTGCTTGCTGAAGCTGTTCTCAAACCTGCCATCCTCCTGTCTCAGCCTTCCAAGTACTGGGATTACAAGTGTGCGCCACTATGCTTGACTCTTATTTTGTATTTTGAAACACAATCATGATAAACTGCTGAGGCTAGCCTCTAACCTGCAACCCTCCTGTCCCAGCCTCCCAAGTACCAGGATTGCAGGTGTGAGTTCTATCTTTATATCTGGCCTGGTCACTCTTCCGTTGTATTTCCGGCATCTCTCCTTCCATACAAATCTTCATGGCAAGGACTCGGGCTCAGGGAGATGTAAGGAATTGGAGCTACTCTCCAGGACCTGCAGTTGCCAAGGGCCCCAAGGCAGTGGGGAGGGGCGGGGGTGGATGCTCAGGACATCTGACATCTTCTTGAGGCCACTGACCAGGTTGTCATTGAACCTTTCATTGGGAAGGTTGGCTCCCTCCTTAGGGGAAGGAATGTCGGTGTTGGCAAAGAAGGTTCAGGGAGATTTGGGGGTTAGGTGGTCTAGAATCTTCCTTGTCTGCCCTGAAGACCTCACCTGGTGTCTCGGGGTCCCCACACCTTCCTCAACAGTTTCTGAGCTTACGAGACTGGGGGTTCATGTCCTGAGTACTCATGGACACTGCAGCCCTCAGTCCCTGACTGCCGGCCTCCCGCTGGTCCTCAGCCACAGCTGTCCTGTGGCCATGGCAGATGGGGCCCCTGCAAAGCTCCTGCCAGGGAGCTCTGGTTGTGGACCCTGGATTGGACAGTACCTCCTTCCCTCCCCTGGATTTGCTTTCCAGGGCCGTCAGAAGTCTTCTGCGTCCACAATACTTTGTGTGTGTGTGTGTGTGTGTGTGTGTGTGTGTGTGTGTGTGTGTGTGTGTATGGTACTGGGGATTGAACCCAGGGGTATTCTACCTCCAAGTTACACCCCCAGCCTTGTTTGTTTGTTGTTTTGAGACAGGGTCTCACTAGATTGCTGAGAGTCTTGCTAAATTGCTGAGACTGGCCTGGAACCTACAATCCTCCTGTTCCAACCTCCCAAGTTACTGGGCTTACAGGCGTGTGCCACCACGCCCGGCTCCTCTGCCTCTTCAGACTTGTATTCATCAGATTGTCCCCCAAGAATTGGGGCAAGGTGGCCTTCCCCGAGAAGCCTCTGTGTGGACTGGGCCGGGGTGGAGATGGCCGTGGGCAGGCGAGCGGTCACAGCTGTCCCTCTGTGACATCGGCACTCTGCTTCAGGGCTGGGGACCAAGAGGAATTGCTTGAGATGAAAAAGTACATCTGCAAACACACACAGATGCTGCCCAGCTGTTCTGAGCCTCACACAGGGCCTTCTCCCTCCCCTGGAGCTTTCCCGGGACAGATGTGCGCCCCACCCGTTCTGCAGTCTGGATGAGTTCAACTTTCACAGGGACCCGCAGGGCCAGTGACTCCAAGCTGCTTCTGTTTCTGCTCTGGAAAAACTCTTGAGGCCAGGAAACTACAAATGCTGGGCCACCTGCTCAGGAGGGGAAAACCCAGCGAGTGTTAATATTTCAACAAATACCCTGGTCTGGAACTGAAGTATGAATTCCTTATGCTCAGTTCCCGGCCTGACACGGGGACACAGCCCTGGCCAGCGGCACGGGCTGTCACAGCATGGAGAAGCCTCAGCGCTAGTTAGGAGAGGGCCAGCAGGACTGCCCCATGCAGGCGGGGGTCAGGACTCTCGGGACCCTCCTGGAAGGACCCTCCCGCGCAGCCTGGTTGCCGCCCTGCCAGCCCCAACTCCAGCTACAGCAGAGGCTAAACGTTGTGACTGGCCTCCCTGCCAAACACACAACTCTGAAACAGAATGTGTAAGTTAAAGAGAAACTGGGCCTAATGGCCCACACCTGTGATCCCACTACTTGGGAGGCTGAGACAGGAGGATCACAGGTTTAAGGCCAACCTCAGTCACTTAGTGAGGCCCTTTGCAACTTAGTGAGACTCTGTTTCAAAATGAAAAAACAAAAAGGACTGAGGAGCCGGGCGTGGTGGCACACACTTGTAATCCCAGCATTCGGGAGGCTGAGACCAGAGGCTCCGGGTTCGAGGTCAGCCTCAGCTACCTAGTGAGGCACTCCGCAACTTAGTGAGACCCGGTTTCAAAATAAAGAATAAAAACTAGGGCTGGGGGTATAGCTCGGAGGTAGAATGTCCCTGAGTTCAATCTCCAGTACCGCAACAAAAAAAAAAAGGACTGAGGTGTAGCTCTGTGACAGAGCACCCTGGGTTCAATCCCCAGTAAACTGCCCCCCCACACACAAATCAAATTCAAATAACTTTTACTCTTCTTTTAAAATTATTTTGATGGTACTAGGGATTGAACTCAGCGGGCATTCTACCTCTGAGGTATGCTTCCAGCTCTTTTTTATTTTTTTTCATTTTGAAACAGAGTCTTAGCCAGGCATAGTGGTGCACGCTTGTAAGCCCAGTACTTGGGAGGCTGAGACAGGAGGATCTCAGGTTCTCGACCAGCCTCAGCTACTTAGTGGGGCTTTCTGCAACTTAGTGAGACCCTGTTTCCAAATAAAAAATAAAATAGGGTTGAAGGTATAGCTCAGAGGTAGAATGCCCCTGGGTTCCATCCCTAGTACTACAAAAAGAAGAAGGAAGAAGAGGGGCGGGGGGCGGA
This sequence comes from Graphiurus murinus, assembly GCA_004027655.1. Lineage (NCBI taxonomy): Eukaryota > Metazoa > Chordata > Mammalia > Rodentia > Gliridae > Graphiurus > Graphiurus murinus. The sequence goes on from PVLC010016272.1 coordinate 23,777, forward strand.
GGTGGTCTTGCTAAATTGCTGAGGTTGGCTTCGGACCTGTGATCCTCCTGTCATAGCCTCCCAAGTGCTGGGATTAAGCACTGGTGTACCTGGCTTCACTTTTCTTTAACAAGCCCAGTGACACTGCCTGCTCACTTGGACAGGTTCTGCCTTGGTGATGTCTCTCTGGGGACCACAGATCCCTGAGGCCTTAGATGAAGATTCAGTTCACCTACTGGGGCTTTCTCTCCACCTGGACCGTGGGGCCTGCATGGCCACGGCACCCTCTGGACAACCACACCCCTAACCTGTCATCCCTCACCTGTCAGTCCTGTCGTGTGTCTCTGCCCTTCACAGGTAGAGACGCTGCGTGTGCTGGCGGCTCAGCGCTTGGAATGGAGTGTAGCCACAGGAGCGCAGAGTCCCTCACGAGGGGAGCCCGGCCTCCCCTCCCTGCCTGTGTATCCCGCACACCTGTCTTCTCTCTGTTCTGTGAGGATGAAGAGTTCTCTGTGTCATTTTGTGGTGTGGAATCAAAGCTCTGTTTTATAAGAAACCAAAACTTAGCCAGACATGGTGGCGCATGCTTGTAATCTCCGTACTTGGCAGGCTGAGACAGGAGCATCACCTATTCAAGGCCAGCCTCAGCAATTTAGCGAGGCCCTCAGCAACTTAGTGAGGCCTTCTTTCTTCCTTTCTTTTTTTTTTTTTTCCGGCACTGGGGATTGAACTACCTCTGAGCTACACCCCCAAGCTACAGCCCCAGCCCCTATTTTTTTTTTTTTTTTTTTTTTTTTTTGCAGTATTAGGGATTGAACTCAGGGGCATTCTACCTCCGAGCTATACCCCCAGCCCTATTTTTTATTCTTTATTTTGAAACCAAGTCTCACTAAGTTGCGGAGTACCTCACTAGGTAGCTGAGGCTGGCCGTGAACCCGGATCCTCCGGTCTCAGCCTCCCAAATGCTGGGATTACAAGCGTGCGCCACCATGCCCAGCTTCCCAGACCCTATTTTTTATTCTTTATTTTGAAACAGGGTCTCACTAAATTCTGGAGGGCCTCACTAAGCAGCTGAGGCTGGCCAAGAACCCAGATCCTCCAATCTCAGCCTCCCAAATGCTGTTTATTCTTTATTTTGCAACAAGGTCTCACTAGGTTGTGGAGGGCTTCACAAAGTAACTAAGGCTGGCCAAGAACCTACAATCCTCCTGTCTCAGTCTCCCAGGTACTGAGATTACAAGAGTGTGCCACTACTCCCGGATTATTCTTTTATTTTGAAATAGGGTTTCACTAAGTTGTAGAGAGCCTCACTAAGTAGCTGAGGCTGGCCACAAACCTGGATCCCCTGGTCTCAGCCTCCTAAGTACTGGGCTTACAAGCACGCGCCACCACGCCTGGCTTAATCTTTCATTTTGAACCAGGGTCTCGCTAAGTCACTGAAAGTCTCACTAAATTGCTAAGACTGGACTGAAACCTGTGATCCTCCTGTTTCAGCCTCCCAAGTACTGGGATTCCAGGCAAGACTAGCTCCTTAAATTGTGAATTTTCACAGAAGAGGAGAATCCAGTGGGCACAGGGCAGGTGGCCAGTTTGCATCCTCTTTGCCAGCCTGTTGCCCAGAGCCATCCCGTCTCCTCCAGGTAGCTCCTGGATAACTCCAAATGCCCAAGCAACCCTTTCTTTTAGGTGAGTGTTCCATGGAAGAATCACCTTTGCTAAGAACCTGCAGCCCCTGTTCCAGGTCTTGAGCCAGCAGCCAGAGTTCTCAGGCCTCGGGGCCCCCTCCAGCTGGGATGGCCTTTTACCCAGACCTGGGAGCCCCCTGTGAGCGGGCACAGCAGGCCCCTATGCTGCCTCCTGGCAAAGCTGCTGGAGCTCCTGGCCTGGCTGCGGCACCCGGGGTGCCTGGGGGTGCCAAGGATGATGGTGGTGTTGAGACAGGGCAGCTGTCCTTTTCCCAGGGGCTGAGGTGTTCCAGGCTGGGAGCCAGGCCGGAATCTGAGAAGGGCTTGACCCCACTTATCGCCCAAGGTCCCGGGGTAGCAGGGAGGGTGGCTCTCAGACCCCCCTGGGTGGGCAGGGCCAGAGGGCTGGGCAGGGGACATAAAAGGGCTCCAGAGCAGGCAGGCGTCACATTCTCTGACTTTAGCACCATGGCCCTTCTTTGGCTTCTCTCCTGCTTTGCCCTCGTGGGGTCCGCCTTTGGTAAGTGTTGGGGCCCAGATAGCCACCAGGCCTGGAGGAGGCTGGGGAGGAGGCTCCGGAGCCCCTTGGGGTGTCCAAGGCCAGGCCCCAACGGAGGAGCCAGAGGGGCACGACTGTCCTGGGTGAGGCCCAGGTGACCTGGGGCTGCAGGGAGGGACGGACCCTCGAGGGCTTTCAGAGCCCTCTACCCTGCTCCAGGAGCGCTAACAGCAAGCCCCGGCCCCGCCGTGGTCTGCAGCTCCAGGGCGGCTCAGGTGGGTGCTGGGTGTCATGGCAGCATCCAGCGGTGGCTCCAGACCCGCCATGCCACCTGCTCATGCCTTTTACTTATTGAGCTGGGAACTTGCTAAGCATTTTCTTTTCTTTTCTTTTTTTTTTGGAACTGGGGATTAAACTTGGGGGCATTATACCTCTGAGTAACATCCCTAGCCCTATTTTATTTATTTATTGGTGGTACCAGGGATTGAACCCAGGGGCATTCTACCTCTGAGCTACACCCCCAGCCCTATTTTTATTTATTTTATTTTATTTTTTTGCGGTACTGGGGATTGAACTCAGGGGCATTCTACCTCCGAGCTCTACCCCTAGCTCTATTTTTTTATTCTTTATTTTGAAACTGGGTCTCACTAAGTTGCGGAGTGCCTCACTAGGTAACTGAGGCTGGCTGTGAACCTGGATCCTCCAGTCTCTGCTCCCAAATGCTGGGATTATAAGCGTGTGCCACCACACCCGGCCAGCCCTATTATTTATTCTTTATTTTGAAACAGGGTCTCACTAAGTTTCGGAGGACCTCACTAAGTAGCTGAGGCTGGCTGCGAACCCAGATCCTCCTGTCTCAGCCTCCCAAATGCTGGGACTACAAGCGTGAGCCACCACGCCTGGCTTATTTTTTATTTTGAAACAGGGTCTTGCAAGAGACCCTGATAAGAATCCTGCTAAATCGCTGAGGCTGTCCTCAAACCTGCAATCCTTCTGTCTCAGCCTCTCAAGTACTGGGATTACAGGCATGAGCTTCCACACCTGCCCCATTTTGTTTTCCAAACAAAGAAAAAGGAAAGAAATAGTTTTTTGTTTTTTTGCGGTACTGGGGATGGATCGCAGGTTCCAGACCAGCTCCAACAACTTAGTGAGGCCCTATTTCAAAATAAAGAATAAAATAAGGCTGGGGGAGGGGGTATAGTTCAGAGGTAGATTGCCCCTGGGTTCAATCCCCGGTAGCAAAAAAGAAAAGAAAAGAAAAAGCCCATAAAACAGATTCAGCTAAGCGTCCCTCTCCTCCCTCCTCGCCTCTCTGTTCTGAGCTAGCAGAGTGCCATCTCTGTGCAGGCTTATACAAATGTACTACGTATTTATAAGTCCATAAACAAAGATTTTAAAAACTTACAGGAAGAGCATTCAGTTTTACCATGAGGTCTTTCCCACTCTGATGGTTTAGACTTACCTGCGTTGCTATGGAGATCCAGCCTGTTCACTGGAATCGCGATAGCATGCTGTGGTGTAAACACGCCGCTGGTTCCTTCTCTCTCTCTCTCAATTATAAGAAAAAAAACAAAAACAAAAACAAAAAAACAGATTAGTATGGTGGTTTTGTTTGTTTGCTTTACTCTGTTTTCTTTTGGCAACATCAATCTTCAGTGAAGGGGCTTGTCCCTCTCCTGGGCCCAAAGGACAGGCAGGAGAGGCAGGTGCCAGGTCGGTAGCAGGCGTAGGCCGGGGTGTGTGCATTTTGGGTGATGTGCTGCTCCAATGGGGAGCCCCACTGTGAGGCCCAGGGGGTCGCAGGTGTGAGAACCCGCTTGCTGATGTGCAAACTCATGCTCAGTGTACACAGTACACCTGTCTTCTCTCTTTTTTTTTTTTTTTTCTTATTCTTTTTTTGGTACTGGAGCTGAACCCAGGGGCATTCTACCTCTGAGCTACATCTCCAGCCCTATTTTATTTTTTATGTTGAAACAGGGTGTCTAAGTTGCTGAGGCTCTCCTCGAACCTGCGATCCTCCTGTCTCAGCCTCCCAAGTACTGGGATTATAAGCGTGCACCACCATGCCCAGCTCAGGAGGAAACTGAGACTCCAGTGCTATCTTTTTTTTTTTTTTTTGCGGTACTGGGGATTGAACTCAGTGGCATTCTACCTCTGAAATATACCCCCAGCCCTATTTTTTATTCTATATTTTGAAACAGGGTCTCACTAAGTTGCGGAGTGCCTCACTAGGTAGCTGAGGCTGGCTGTGAACCCGGATCTTCCAGTCTCAGCCTCCCAAATGCTGGGATTACAAGCTCCAGTGCCATCTTGACAGGTCTAAGGTCACACAGCAAGGACGGAGCGCCTAGAGGCTGGCCCCGGGCAGTCTGGTGGCCCAGCCTGCTTTTTCCTTCTGGCATCCCCTGAAGGATGTCTGGGGTCAGCAGGCTGTGGTGGAGGACCCTTGAGCCGTGAGGTCAGGGGGACGCTAGGGGAATTTTCCAGAGGACACGACCCTGTCTCAGTGGGATCCTGCTGGGCTGTGGGGGGTGATGACAGCAGGTCAGATCCATTCTGGCTCCCAGCCACAGCCCTCTTTCACCCCACTCCTCCTCCCCCCCTCCAGGCTGCGGGGTCCCCGCCATCCAACCCGTGCTGAGCGGCCTGTCCAGGATTGTCAATGGGGAGGATGCTGTCCCTGGCTCCTGGCCCTGGCAGGTGTCCCTGCAGGTGAGAGGGGGCATCTGGGTACGTGGGGACACTCTGGGGTGCCACTCAGGTGGGAGTCGTGACCTTGTCCTTCTTCCCCCCAGGACAAGACCGGCTTCCACTTCTGCGGGGGCTCCCTCATCAGCGAAGACTGGGTGGTCACCGCGGCCCACTGCGGAGTCAAGTGAGCCTGGGGTCTAGGGCCTGGGGGGGGGGGGCAGGGCATCGGGGCCCATTCCTCGTCCTCAGCCCTGAGGGTCTCATCTCCTAGGACCTCCGACCTGGTGGTGGCTGGAGAGTTTGACCAGGGCTCCGATGAAGAGGACATCCAAGTGCTGAAGATCGCAAAGGTGCCGGAATTGGGGGAGCCCAGGGCGCTGGGGGCAGGCCTCGGGACCCTCTCCCAGAAGGGCCACCAGTGCAGCAGCCTGACTGCCGGAACCCCCCACCGTACCCCAACGCCTCTGGGGCCTCACCTGGGCATCTGGGCCTCACCCACAGGTTTTCAAGAACCCCAAGTTCAACTTCCTGACCGTCCGCAACGATATCACTCTGCTGAAGCTGGCCACGCCCGCCCAGTTCTCCAAGACGGTGTCCGCCGTGTGCCTGCCCAGCGAGAGTGACGATTTCCCCGCCGGCACGCAGTGTGTCACCACAGGCTGGGGTGTGACCAAGTACAATGGTGAGTGTGACCTGGGCTTGTCCAGCAGGGGCCGGCCCCATCCCTGTTCCCCAGGGCTGGGACTACCTGGGCCACCGAGATCTGCAGGTGTGACTCAAGTGGCTTTTTTCTGGTGGTAGGTGGGAGAGGGGTGTCTAAATTCCGATATTTCCAAATGGCCTGGCCTTCTTCCTCTGGAGACCCAAGTCCTGCAGCCCAAGCAGCCAGGGAGGGGAAAAGGAGGACTCCCTGGTTCTCCCTGAGAGTGGCGGGTCCCTGGGGCCCATTAAAGGACGTGCCACCCACCTGCCCATCCATCCATCCATCTGCCTGTCCACCCGCCTGCGGTGGCTGCAGGGCTGGGCCCAGGGCTGGCCAGGCAGGGCTGGGCTGAAGCTTTGCTTGGAGCCCTTTCTGGCCTGGAATCTCACAGGAGCTGCCTGCAACCACTTTGAAGGATCCAGGCGTCTCCTGGTCCCCAGCAATGGCCGAGGGGCCCTGACCCCATCCTCTCTGTCTCTGCAGCCGCCCAGACCCCCGACAGGCTGCAGCAGGCAGCCCTGCCCCTCGTGTCCACCGCTGACTGCAAGAAGTCCTGGGGCAGCAAGATCACCGACGTGATGGTCTGCGCCGGGGCCAGTGGCGTTTCCTCCTGCATGGTAGGGCCTCTCACCGCTGTCGCTCTGGGGGGGCAGGAGGGCCACAGCTTCCCAGAAGCCTGGGCTCCCACACCCCTGGTCCCTCTACCTAACCTCACCCTGGCCTGCCACCCCCGCTGGCCGGGCTAGTGCTGACCAATGGCCCAGAAGGTCCTCTGTCCAAGCCTGGGGCGCGCTGCCCTGGGGACCCCAGTGAGCAGCCACTTGAGAGATGACGGCCAGGTTTAGGGGATGGCCCCAGCCCCCAGGAGGAGATGGCAGGGCTGGACTGCCACCGAGCCCAGGCCCAAGTTCAAGGCTGCAGTCCCCCAACCCCTGTGCCCACAATGGTCGTCCCTCTGCCCTTCCCTGGACTCCGCTCCTCTGCCAGGCTTGGAGACAAGTCCTCTGTCCTCCTGCAGGGAGACTCTGGCGGCCCCCTGGTGTGCCAGAAGAATGGCGCCTGGAACCTGGTGGGCATTGTGTCCTGGGGCAGCGGCACCTGCTCCACCTCCACCCCCGCTGTGTACGCCCGCGTCACCGCGCTCCTGCCCTGGATTAAGGAGATCCTGGCAGCCAACTGAGCCCGTGGTCCTGCCTCCCCACCCCCGGACTCCAAGGATCCCCAATAAATTCATCTATTCAGAAACACTGACCACAGCGTGTCTCTGTGTGCCCCCCGTCACTCACCAGGCTGCAGGTCCCCTGGCAACACCTCCTTCTCAGGCAGCCAGGGCTTATCTCCTCTCTGTTCGGGACACTGCTGCTCCGGCGTTAGCTGCTGGAGCCAGCTTGGTCCATGGAGTTTTCTGGAAGGGAGCAGCCCTTGGCCAGGGTCTGTGATCCATGGCCCTGAGGGAAGTCAGCACCAGGACCAACACAGCCTTCCGAGGAGGGTTTATACAAGCTCCAACTGCTGTGCCTGCCACTGGCCTCCCACAGCCACCCAGTATCTCAGAATATGTATTTAGCTGGGCATAGTGGCACATGCCTGTAATCCCAGTACTTGGGAGGCTGAGACAGGAGGATCGCAGGGTTGTGGCCAGCCTCCGGCAACTTAGAGAAACCCTCAGCAACTTAGTAAAACACTTTTCAAATTAAGAATAAAAATAGGGCTGAAGGTGTAGCTTGGAGGTAGAATGCCCCCTGGGTTCAATCCCCAGTACTGAAAAAAGAAAAAGAAAAAGAAAAAAAAGCCAGCCATGGTGGCACACATTTGTAATCCCAGTATTTGGGAGACTGAGACAGGAGGATCACAGGTTCAAGGACAGCCTCAGCAAGTAGTGAGATTCTCATCCACCTAGCAAGACCTTGTTTCAAAGATAAACATAAAATAGTGCTGGGGGTGTAGTTGTAGCTTGGAGGTAGAATGCCCCTGGGTCCAATCCCCATTACCACACACACACACACACACACACACACACACACACAAATTAAAATTAAAAATAAGAGCCGGGTGTGGTGGCGCATGCTTGTAATCCCAGTACTTGGGAGGCTGAGACAGGAGGATCACAGGTTCGAGGACAGCCTCAGCAAGTAGTGAGATGCTCATCAACCTAGTGAGACCCTGTTTCAAATAAGAATAAAATCGGGCTGGGGATCTAGCTTGAAGGTAGAATGTCTCTGGGTTTAATCCCCAGTACCCGCCCCTCCCCCCCCCAAAAAAAAGTAGGGCTGAGGGTATAGCTCGGAAGTAGAATGCCCCTTGGTTCCATCCCCAGTGCCACAAAAAATAAAAAAATAAATTAATTAAGCCTGGGTGTATAGCTCAGAGGTAGAATGCCCCAGGTTCCATCCCCAGTACTGCACACATGCAAAATAAGAATATGCATCTTGACACCACCTTTCCCCCTCCAGACCCCAACCCTGCACATGTACAAACTCAGCTGCAATCTTGGACACGTTCAGTCCAGCACTGGATGTAGGTTCCCCGTCCTCTCCGCTCCCACACGCTCCCTGTCCTTGTCCTAGGCATGTTCTGCAGTGGGGAGCTGGATCCAGGTGCAGTCACCTCGACCTCAGTCCCTTTCTGGGGCAGGCGGAGCTGGCCCTCCGCAGGCAGTGCAGGGCTGGTGAGCGGACATTGATGCTGAAGGCCCACGCCCATCCATTCTTTTGAACTGGGCTTTTGAACTGGTGGCAACTCAGTTTTACCATTTCTTTCTCGTTTATTACCTGGAATACTTCCGTAGAGATACCTCCCCAATCTGTTATTGAAGTACCCAGTGGTACTGTTCACACAGAACACAGTGTAAATATCACGTGTGTGTGTGTGTGTGTGTGTGTGTGTGTGTTGAACCTAGGGGCATTCTACTTCCAAGCTATACCCTCAGCCCTATTTTATTTTTATTTGGAAACAGAGTCTCACTAGGTTGATGAAAGTCTCACCACTTGCTGAGACTGTCCTCCAACCTGTGATCCTCCTGTTTCAGTCTCCCAAGTACTGGGATTACAGGCGTGCGCCATCATACCTAGCTAAATTATATTTACTTTTTGCTTTGCCTTTTTTTTTTTCTGTACTGGGTATTGAGTCTAGGGGACTCATGCTTGCGAGGCAAGTGCTTTACCATTATCAAAAAAAAAAAAAAAATTTTAGCCGGGCGTGGTGGCGCACGCTTGTAATCCCAGCATTTGGGAGGCTGAGACCGGAGGATCCGGGTTCGCGGCCAGCCTCAGCTAACTAGTGAGGCACTCCACAACTTAGTGAGACCCGGTTTCAAAATAAAGAATAAAAAATAGGACTGGGGGTATAGCTCAGAGGTAGAATGCCCCTGAGTTCAATTCCCAGTACTGCAAAACAAACAAACAAACAAAAAATCTTTTTGTTTTTTTCTTCTGGACTGAGGATTGAACCTCTGAGCTATACCCTGGCCCTTTTTATTTTTTGTTTTGAAACAGAGTCTCCTTAGGGTGCTGAGTCTCACCAAGTTTCTGAGACTGTCTGTAACCTGCAATCCTTATGTCTCAGCCTCCCAAGTACTGGGGTTACAGGTGTGTGCCACCACTTCTGGCCCCTTTGGATTCTTTTAAGGCTGTATCTTTGATTCTCAACAGTTTTATCATGATGTTTGGTTTCCTTTGCACTTATCCTGCTTGGAGTTCTTGGAGAGTTTTAAAATTATGTGTCAAAACACAGTTTGTGCCAGATGTGGTGGCACACACTTGTAATCCCAGTACTTGGGAGGGTGAGATACGAGGATCACAGGCTTGAGGACAGCCTTAGCAATTTAGTGAGGCCCTCCACAGCTTAGTGAGGCCTTGTTTCCAAATAAAAAATAAAGTAGGGCTGGGGTGTAGCTCAGAGGTAGAAAGCTCCTGGGTTACATCCCCAGTACCACAAAAAAAATGAATGAATGAATGAATGAATAAATAACTTGTAGAGTAATTTTGAAGTCTATGTCTAATAATTACATTACCTAAATGTCCTGTGGATCCATTTATTATTTCTCTTGGGGTTTCCACATCACATGTGCTGTCTCCTCATAGGAGTTTTGTGTGTGTGTGTGTGTGTGTGTGTGTGTGTGTGTGTGTGTGTGTTACTGGGGATTGAACCCAGGGACTTTCTATCTCTGAGCTATGTCCTCAGTCCTATTTGAAACAGGGTCTCATTAAGTTGCGGAGGGCCTCACTAAGTAGCTGAGGCTGGCCACGAACCCGGATCCTCTGGTCTCAACCTCCCAAGTACTGGGTTTACAATCGTGCACCACCATGCCTGGCTAGGAGTTATTTTTTTCTACTGAGTTCCGAGCACTATAAGGTAAAGTTGCTAGAGATCATTTGAGACTCCATATGATGTTATCTTGCTTCACAGGGGATCTACTTTTGCTTCTAGAAAGCTGCTAGGGCCATTGGCAACTTCAGATAACTTTCACGTTTTCAGGGATTGAAGTAATTAGAAATAGAGCTTTCAGCCAGGTGTGGTGGCTCACACCTGTAATCCCAGTACTTGGGAGGCTGAGACAGGAGCAGGTTTCAAGACCAGCCTCAGCAATTTAGTGAGGCTCTCAGCAACTTAGCAAGACCCTGTTTCCCAATAAAAAGTAAAAAAAAATTGGCTGGGGTGGTAGTTCAGCAGTAGAATGTCTCTGGGTTCATCCCCAGTAACACACACACACACACACACACACACACACACACACACACATCAAGAAAAGCCAGACACAATGGTGTACACCTGTAATCTCAGGACTGAGGAGACAGACAGGATTACAGGGTCAAGACTAGCCTCAGCAACTTAAGGAGACTGTTTCAAAATAAAAAAATAAAAAGGACTGGGGGTGTAGCTCAGAGGTAAGATGCTCCTGGGTTCAATCCTCAGTACCCCAAAATACCCCAAAATATAAAATAAAATAAAAAGGGGAGGGTGTAGCTCAGAGGTAGAAGGTCCCTGTTTGTTTGTTTGTTTGTTTGTTTGTTTTTGCAGTACTGGGGATTGAACTCAGGGGCATTCTACCTCCGAGCTATACCCCCAGCCCTATTTTTTATTCTTTATTTTGAAACAGGGTCTCACTAAATTGTGGGGTGCCTCACTAGGTAGCTGAGGCTGGCCGCGAACCCATATCCTCCAGTCTCAGCCTCCCAAATGCTGGGATTACAAGCGTGCGCCACCACACCCAGCTGGCCCCTGTTTTTTCTTTTTTCTTTCTTTCTTTTTATTTTTTTGTGGTACTGGGGATTGAACTCAGGGGCATTCTACCTCCGAGCTATACCCCCAGCCCTATTTTTTATTCTTTATTTTGAAACAGGGTCTCACTAAGTTGCAGAGGGCCTCACTAGGTAGCTGAGGCTGGCCTTGAACCTGGATCCTCCGGTCTCAGCCTCCCAAATGCTGGGATTACAAGCGTGAGCCACCACGCCCGGCTTAGCCCCTGGTTTTAATCCCCAGTAGAAGAGAGAGAGAGAGAGAGAGAGAGAGAGAGAGAGGGAGGACGAGAAGGAGGAGGGGGGAGGGAGGGAGGGAGGGAGGGAGGAAGGAAGGAAGGAAGGAAGGAAGGAAGGAAGGAAGGAAGGAAGGAAGGAAGGAAGGAAGGAAGGAAGGAAGAGGAAAACCAAGTATGGTGGCACACACTTGTAATCCCAGTACTTGGGAGGCTGAGGTAGGAGGATCGCAGGTTCAGCGGCAGCCTCAGCTGCTTAGTGAGGCCCTTTGCAATTTAGTGAGACCCTGTTTCAAAATAAAGAATAATAATAAAAGAAAATAGAGCTGGGGGTAAAAAATTTTAAAAAGGGAGAGGGAGGGAAGAAAAGAAAGGTCGGGCCTTCATCCTAGGCCTTCAGTGCCTCGCTGCTGAAGTTCCTCCATGTTTTGCAGCTGGGGCTGTGCCCCAGGCTCCTGCATGCAAGGCTGGTGCCTAGGAGTCTTACCCCAGCCCCTCACCACCGGGCATGAAGTTACCTATAGGCTTTTGGTTTGTTTCTTACAATTGTCCTTCATCATGTTAAGGAAGTTCCCTTCTAGTCCTACTTTTCGGAGTGCTTTTTATCATGAGATGATATTGGACTTTGTCCAAGGTCTCACGTGATCTTTTTCCTTCGTCCTGTTCCTGTGCTCGATACACTGATGGGTTTCTTACACGTCTTGTCACCCTTGAGTGCTCAGGACAAAGCCTACTTGGTCATGGTATGTGATCATGGTAATGTGCTGTTGGATTCAGTTTGCTGGTGTTTTATTGAAGATTTTTGCATCTATATTTATGAGGGATATTGGCCTGTAATTTTCCTTTCTTGTGATGTTTTATCAGGCTTTAATATCAGGCTGGCTTCCTAATTTCTTTGTGTTTATTCATTTATGATTTTTAGCTTTTTTTTTTTTTTTGTGGTACTA